>JACXGM010019427.1:6472-18510 GCA_016801145.1 Umbra pygmaea
TAAGTATGTACACAAAGGTGCTTATTTGGAAAATACTAAAGTAACGGATCAGATAGGAAAGGTAGTGTACATGTGAGGGGGGGGTCAGCAGGTGCAATGGTTGGACAGAAGCTCTGATAAACGAGATTTAAAGGAAGTGAGGGGGACGGTGGTCACGAGTTTCAGAGTCTTCTGTAGCTCGTTCCAATCGTTAGCTGATCAGATCATAGTCAAGAAGACCACAGTTAGTTTGATTCATTATTGTTTGATTAATTATTGTATATGCCTGTTCTGATCCATTCTCTTGTGCCTCAGTTACCATTGGAACCTGACTCCTGCAACAAGTTCAGACCTCTGGCTGTCTCTATGGGGGTGCCTCAGGGTTTGATCCTTGGGCCGACTCTATTTTCTGTATACATTAATGATGTCGCTCTTGCTGCAGGCAACTCTCTTATCCATCTCTATGCAGATGACACCATTCTATATACATCTGGCCCTACATTGAAAACTGTGTTAGAAAACCTGCAAAAGAGCTTTGATAACATACAAATTTCCAACTGTGGCGTCCAACTGTTGTTAAACTTTGGTAAAACCGAATGTTTCATCTTCATCCGGTCTCACTCTGCACCTACCTACCCAACAAACATCACCACTCTGGATGGGTCTGAGCTGGAATATGTAAAAAATTACAAATACCCAGGGTTCTGGCTAGACTCCTCGCGCTCCTTCCAGACCCACATAAACCATCTCCAGTCCAAGATCAAATCTATAATTGGCTTCTTATTCCATAACAAGGCCTCATTCACTCTTCCTGCCAAACAAGCCCTGGTGAAAATGACCATCCTCCCAATGCTTGATTTCGGTGATGATGTCTACAGAACTGCTTCAATCTCTCTTCTCAGGAAATTGGATGTAGTATACCACAGTGCCATCCGTTTTGTTACCAATGCCCCATACATCACCCACCACTGGTAAACTCTACTCACTAGTGCCATGGCCCTCATTACACATCCGGCGCCTGAACCACTGGTACCACCTTATCTACAAGTCCTTACTAGGAAAAACACCACCTTACCTAAGATAATTTATATCCATAGCATCACCCACTCTCATCCTGTGCTCTAGCAGGTATATCTCCCGTGTCGCTACAACAGCCTGCACCTCATTTGGCTGCATCTCCTTTCAATTCTCTGCTGCTAAATTGGAACAATTTACAAAAATCCCTGAATCTTGAGTCCACTGTCCTATCACTAATTTTAAGGCATTACTTTCAAATCTACTGACTGACCACCTCACATGTTGACCCTACCCCCTTTCTCTGCCCGTTTATGCCCTAGCATACCCATCAAAGCCTTAATGCATATTGCAGATAATTAAACGCACAGCTATCTGTATAATTTGCACATGACCATTTTCAGCCATGTTCATCATGTTACCTATCCTAGTGTTATTTCTCTTGTACATTCCAATAATCTACCTCTCTATTTAAACCATATTTGCACTGAATGTGCAGTATTTTTTAACCTAACCTAATACACTTTATATTTACTTATTAAATAAAGGTGAAAAAAATATTTAAAAAACTTTACTCCTGCCATCCACTGGACCCAACACCCACCACTGGACATCTTGTGAATAAACTTGTTACTCATACTCTGGCTCTGCGTTTTGTCTGCATTTGGGCTCTGCTCTCGATTCAAACGTAACAGTATGATCTGACCTTGAAATTAACCCAGCAGACACCAACGTAGAGGCCACGTCTGAGATCACTCAGGTCTGAACGGCCCTAGCCAGTCAAGGCATTTTACTAGGCCAACACCATTCTCTATTCAAGACTAAATCCGATAACAGTCAGATGCTGCTTAACCAAGTCCCAACTATTCACATATCAAGTATCTGCCCTCACCACACAGTTTAACGCTGCACCCCCCCGTTCATCATGGCATGCAAGCTGTCTCTCCTCCCGCTCCACCTGTTTTGCTCTCTCCGTCAACACAGACTAGAGAGCCTTTTGTTCATGCTCCTGAGCAGTATGATGGTAAAATGGGAACCTGTGGTAATTTTCTTACGCAGTGTTCTTTAGTGTTTGAACAACAGTTCCTCACCTATGCCACTGAGAGATCCCGGATCACTTACCTGATTAACTCTACCATTGGTTCCGCCCATTCCTGGGGATCTGGCATCTGAGAGTCAGTTAGATGTTTTTGACTCATATATAGCCTTCACCACAGAGATGAGGAAGGTAGGTTTTCAATCACCTGGTACAGGGAAAGGAGGCTGCTAAACGTTTGTTGTCTCTTCTGCAGGGATCACGCAGCGTAACGTAGATGGCGGTGGAGTTCCGGACTCTGGCAGTGGTGAGTGCCTGGAATGATGAGGCATTGCATGGAGTGTTTCTTAACACTTTGTCTGAGACTTTGAAGGATGAACTAGTGTCACATGATGAATCGGCTTTGTTGGATAAATTGATTTCTTTAGCCATCAGGTTGGAAAACCGTATTCGGGAGCACCACCATTAGAAAACAGTCAGCCCCAGGATACCTGTCCATTAGCAATCAACTCCTCCCCACCGATTTGCTTCGGAGGTACGCGAGACTACCCAAGTCCCTACGAGGAGCGCTGAACCCGAAGCGATGGAGGTGGGTCGTGCACGATTGATTTCTGAGGAGCATGCACGCAGCATTCATGCTCGATCTTACTTTTATTGTGGAGAGGCTGGTCATTGTCTCTTCCTGCCCAATTAGCCCGGGAAAAGGGCCAGCACACCTTTAATTTGAGATGTTTTGGTGAGCCGAGCGGCAAGTTCTCCCTCATCTCCCCGTTTTCATCTCCAGGCCTCCCTCCATTGGCAGTCCCAGAGTTTCTCAGTTCGTGCGTTTATTGACTCTGGATCGGGAATTGGCTCAACATATTGACATGGAGACTGTTTCCCTTAACTGTCCACTACAGGCTAATCCCCTGAATGGATTATTGCTGGCTCAAGTGACTCATCAGACTGTTCCTGTGTCACTCTAGATTTCTGGAAATCATCAGTAGAGAATCAAATTGCACATAATCTACTGTCCCCAGACCCCGCTGGTTCTTGGTATTGCCTGGTTATGGACACACAACCCACACATTGACTGGGTTACTGGTAAAATAGTTTCCTGGAGCACTTCCTATCATGTTAACTGTTTGTATTCTGCTCAAACATTTGGCAGTACAGAACCTGAACCCCCACCGGAGTACGTGGACCTCTCTGCCGTTCCAGACGTCTATCACAACCTGGCGTCAGTCTACAGTAAACACAAAGCCACTTCACTTCCTCCCACCAGTCTTAATTAAGACTGCACCATTGACCTCCAGCCTGGAGCCCCTCTTACCAACAGTCATCTATACAATCTCTCCCGACAGTAGACAAAGGCAATGGAAAATTACATCCGGGAATGGCTGGCTGCCGGTAGTATTAGACTATCATTGTCACTGGTGGCGCGGGATTTTAAAAGATTAAACTCTCAGACCTTTAATAGATTTTCATGGTCTCAACAATATCACAATTAAGAACAAGTATTATCTGCCTTTAATCAGTTCTGCTTTTCTTCCTCTACATCGGTTGTGGGTGTTCACCAAACTGTATCTGCGAAACGCATACCACCTGGAACACATCCGAAAAGGCAACGAATGGAAAACTGCCTTTAACACACCATTGGGTCATTTCAAGTACCAGTTATGCCTTTCGGGTTGTCCAATGTACCTGCTCTATTCCAGGCTCTGGTTAATGACGTCCTTCGGGATATGTTGATACAGATTTGTCTTTGTATATTTGCATGACATCCTGATCTATTTCAAGTCACTTTAGGAGCATGAGCTACATGTGCAACAGGTCTTGCAACGGTTACTGGAGAACAAACTGTTTGTAAAGTTGGAAAAAGGTGAATTCCATGTGTCAAACACTTCTTTTTTTGGGTTACATCATCGCTCAGGGGGAGTTAAGGATGCACCCAGCTAAAGTCTCAGCTGTCACAGACTGGCCAGCCCCCTCAACCCGTAAACAGCTTCAGCACTTTCAGGGTTCACTAACTTCTACAGGAGGTTTATCAAGGACTACAGCTACATTGCTGCTCCCCTCACAGCACTCAACTCCATCTTGGTTCCTTCTCCTTCAAGGCACGGAAGCGTCGCTTTGCGTCAGCTCCCATTCTGGTGCCTCCCATTCCGGGACATCAGTTCTTCATGGAGGTGGATGCATCCGACACTGGGGTATGGGCGGTGATGTCCCAGCGGGCTACTGTCGATAACAAACTGCATCCTTGTGCTTTTCTTTCTCAGAAACCTTCTCAGGGGGAGAGAAATTATGACGTTGGCAATCAGGAACTGCTCGCCATGAAGCTGGTCCTTGAAGAGTGGCAGCATTGGTTGGAGGGGGTGGAACAACATTTTATCATTTGGACTGATTATAAGAACCTTGCTCACATCCAGTCGGCCAAGCAGCTAAATTCTCAACTAGCCAGGTGGGCGCTCTTTTTTGGGAGATTACATTTTTCACTGTCCTGGGTCACGCAAAGTAAAACCTGATGCCCTATCTCGGGTACAGTCAGCTCTAGAGAATGGTGGCAACCCCGAACCCATCTTGCCCCCCCACCTACAGTATTGCAGCTATTACTTGTGACACTGAGGAGATTGTTAGACAGGCTCAAACCCAACAAGCTGACCCAGGTAACCGGTGGTTGCTCTCAGGTTCTGTAGTGGGCTCACTCATCTTCTATTACCTGTCATCCCGGAGTCATTCGGACATTGGACTTCATGCCCCGGCGGTTCAGGTGGCATTATATGGAGATGGACAATTGTGAATTCATCGCTGCTTGCTCAGATTGTGCACGGAGTAAGAATGCCACCCAGCCCAGTGCTGGACATCTCCAACCCTTGCCGATACCCAGCCATCCTTGTTCTCATATTGCACTGGATTTCGTCACCAGACTTCCACCCTCCTTTGGAAAAACATTCATTCTTACGGTAATTGAACGTTTTTCAAAATATGCTAACATTCTCGCCCTACTAAGACTTCCCACTGCCAAGGAGACCACGGACATTCTGGTCGAACATCTGCGCTCATGGTTTACCCACTGACATTGTCTTCGACAGGGGTCCACAATTTATCTCTCAGGTCTGGAAGGCCTTTTGTACTACCTTGGGCATCACTTCCAGCCTATCCTCTGGATATCACCCTCAAGCCGAGAGGGCGAATCAGGAGATGGAGTCCACGCTCTGCTGCATCACGGGGTCCAACCCTGTGTCATAGAGCTCCATGCTCCCCTGGGTGGAATATGCTCATAACACTCTGACCAATGCTTCCTCTGGTTTGTCTCTTTTTTTGTGTTCTCTTGGCTATCAACCTCCCCTGTTCCCTTCACAGGAGAGGGAGCTAGTGGAACCCTCTGTTCAGGCTTACATCCGCCTCTGCTTCAAGGTCTGGAGGAAGGCCAGGATTGCCCTGTCCCGCGCATCATCTTACATACAGAGGCAGGCCATCCGTCACCACTCTCAGGCACCCACTTATGTTCGGGTAGGAGGTATGGCTCAAGGCACGTGATCCTCCTCTTAAAGTGAAATCTAGGAAGTTGGTACCTTGATTTATTAGACCATTCAGGAATTTGTCTGTGATCAACCCATATGCTGTGCGACTCCAGCTTCCTGCTTCACTATGGGTACATCCCACCGTTCATGTGTCCAAGATTAAGCCTATGTCCACCAGCACTCTGTGCCCGCCCTTTTGTCCGCCTCCTCCGCCCAGGGTCATGGGCGGGGGTCTGGTGTACTCTGTCTAGCAGCTTCTGGATGTTCGCCGCCAGGGTCGTGGTATCCAGTACCTCATAGACTGGGAGGGGTGTGCTCCTGGGTTCCCCGGAGCTTTATTGTGGATCCTGCTCCGTGAGTTTCATTGGCTGCCTCCAAACAGGCCTTGTTGGCCGCCTGCTATAGATTGAAAAATTAGTTGTGAAGACAGGATGGCTACGGGAGGTTGACAAGCTGTTCAATGGGTCAGGTGTTCAGACAGGATGGCTCATGGAGGCTGACAGGTTGTTCAATAGATCAGGTGTGGAGACAGGATGGCTCAGGGAGGCTGACAGGCTGTTGAGTATATCAGGTGTAGAGACAGGATGGCTCATGGTGACTGACCAGGTGTTCAGTAGTTAATCTTTTACTTAAAGTTTCCAAAAATATGTTGTCGCCTTTCATTAATTTCAATCAAGCTCTGGCATATAACTTTGCATTCAAATTTAAAGTTGTCTTTGTGTACCTGGCACAGTGCCACATGGTTCAGCCTACACTGTGTCATCATTGTTCTCAACCATGGTATTATTCTCCAGGCACCAAAAAAAATTTTTTAACAGAAGATTCTGGCACAACCAGCAGTAGTCTCAAGAATCTCAATTTGTAGACAAGAATCTCAATTTGCTGGAAAAAACATCTTTCTTCTGGTAACCTGTTCCTAAGTATTTTAACTGCCTCTTTTAAGGTGGTGTATTTGTAGCTGCATTTAAACATGTCCAACTGTGGCTGTAAAAGTCTTGTATCCAGCTGTGGGTATTCATCCAATACTTCATCCATCACTCCAGAAATAAGAACCGTTTCCAACTTCTGAAGTGTGTGAATTCCCTCCTGATTGAATCACTCAGAAAACTGCATAGTCCAAGATTTTAAAATACTGCATTGTGTAATATGATTGAGCATTGAGATGGACATGGGACTCAGCTGGACAAGTAGAACGTTTGTGAGGATGGCGTTTGAGGCATCTGTATTGGAAACAAATCTAAAGAAACTACCAAATACTTTATTGTACATGGTGTTGAAGTAGTCTTGTTCTTTTATTTTCCAGTCTTTTCTTCACATGGTTTGTTGACTTTGTTGGAGTGAGACTTTCAGGCCATCACTCATCACGTCTTCTGCCATTATAAGCCAAAGGACAGTATTCCCTTAAAGAAAACCTTCATGGAGGCCATTTACCCTTGCAGTTTCCTTGCAGCTCCTGGAGGATGCCATTTCATTAAGTGAATTAATTACAGATTCATATTGACCCTGTGCAGATTGAAAGGCAGGTACTCATACTGTCCACCTTGTCGGGCACAAGGGTTTAAGGGTGGTGGGATGCCCAGTTTCTGAATAGGCAATGTCTGTGAAAATAACTTTGAAAGAACACTCAAATATGTCCTGTAATTGTATTGGCATGTTATGTAATTCATCCTCACAGAACAAAATCATGTTTAAAACTGATATTCTTGTCGATGTCTTTGTCTGATGATAGATAGAAAATAGATAGATAGTCTTTATTGTCCATTGGGGAAAGTTGTTTTTAGTGGTGCAACGGATCGTCATTGATCTGTGATCTGTTCGGATCAATATCTTCGGTTCGGCACACACGTGATCCACGGATTGATTACTGAAAAAAAAGTTGTGCGCATGTTCAGTCCGCTCACAGCATGGTCATGGCGAGCGGAGGAACGGAGGAGCTTGAACGCCCCGCGTCATTTAAATCCCCTGTATGGGATAATTTTGGCTACCTTGTTAAATATAATGATGAAGGAAAGAGGTTAGTTGATAAAACCATGACAGTGTGTAGGCACTGTGGCACAAGAAAGCGATATGACAGTGGAAACACATCAAGCATGGCCACGCATTTGAAGCGTCATCAACTTGGTGTTTCACTGACAGGAGTGAAAACGAAAGCTGCAAAACAACCGCTTATCACTGTGGCATTTAAGCAATTAATCAGACCGGGCTAAAGCCATCACAAATGCTATCGGTGTGTTTATGTGCAGACATGAGGCCATATTCGGTTTTACAAAATGAGGACTTTAAACATGCGGAAATGTTTGCGCCACGTTACAATATCCCATCGCATGCGGGACATACTAAAAGGCTTAATGTGAAAAAGCTTAACGTGGATTTAATGTACCTAAACAATGGTCAATCATCACCAAATGTCTCATGGTCATTTCTTGTTATGAACACTTAAGCCTGTCAAAATAACTAACCGAAATCCAACGATTATAGAAGTAATCTCACGTTAAAGTTTTCTTCTTCATTGGCTCCTATGGCGAGGAAAAGACTTAAGGTGATTTAATGTACCTAAACAACGATCAATATTAACCACATTTCTCTATCATATTGCTCATCATAACCAATGAAAATTATAAAAATAACTAACCCAAATTCCAATTATTTTATATTTTTTTATTTTGCTGATCCGAAAAATGATCCGATCCGTGACTCTGATCCGAGGAACGATCCAATCTGTGAGTTTTTTGATCCATTGCACCCCTAGTTGTTTTCATAGTATAAATGTTATCATCAGCTACAGAATCATAGTGTTCACTTATATGCCTTTAGTTCATTTTATTTTTAAATGTGTTCCATCCTGACGCATGTCTTAACCATTTTGAAAGGTGCAAGACATTCCATTCACGCAGGACTATTTCTCATTTACAATTTCCTTAATACCGACATCTGTAGCTTATCAGATACAATCAAATGGATGGTTATAAAAAGCCATGCCATCACAATGCGTATTGACACACAATGGTTGATCTTGCGCTGTTAGAAAATGTGGCAAATGGAAGGATTCAGAGGGAACGCATCTTCAGACAGCAAGAGGACTTGTTGGCAAACGAGGACAAGTGGCTTTTGAGCCGGTTCCGACTTCCCCGCGGCGTCATGTTGGACCTCTGTGCTTTTTTGGGCCCAGCATTACAGAGAAGCACTTAGAGAAACCACGCCATGCCAGTCCCTCTTCAAGTCCTTAGAACACTAGGAATTTTGGCGACTGGCACTTTCCAGAGGGATTTGGTTGGCAGGTCATGGATATCTCAGCAAACCCTTAGCCGGGTTATGCCAGATGTGTTAGTAGGTATAATATGGTTGTTGCATAATTACATGAAGTTTCCGTTCATGGCGAGTGAACAGGCAAACAAAAAAGCACAATTTGCAGCTATGTCCGGTTTTCCAAATTTACTTGCAGTGCTGTTGACTGCACTCATGTTTCCATAAGAGCACCGAATGAGAATGAAATGCTTTCATTAATCTAAAGTATTTTCAATCCATTAATGTCCAAATAATCTTTGATCCACACATGTTGCTCACTAATGTAACTAATGTTTCCCCACCTGGGCAGTTACTTTCGCGATGAAGAGCTAGACGCTTTTTGGCATTGACCGATATCTGACCACTGTTTTTATTTTGGCCATGGTGTGACTTTCTGAGGCTGCGGCATTCACAGCATCTTCAACCTTTTGCCACTTGTCGCTGCAGGCAAAACCTAAGATCCTATTTATAGATCAACTCCAATTATTGATCAGCAGGACTTAGACAATTCTACTCACCCAAGGAGTTCAATTTCAGCTTCTGAGAAACTAATAACTTCATTGCGTTAAAAAAAACTCAGCAGCAAAGAACTGGCAGATGTTCCCCCTGTTTGGATTATGCCTGTCAAATGGCCAAAGGTCTGGGTTTTAATAGCCTCAATATCCTGACCTATAGTAACCCCTCTTCTTACTCAATAATTAATTGGTCAAGAGAGACTTAGCCACACATCTGAGGGGGCCTCAGAGCCACATCTGTTTCGGTTACAAGTTGGAAAATGCAGTGAAAAGACCCAGGGCTTAATTTGAGCCGGAACACGCCGGAACATGTTCTGGCACCTCCGACGTTGGATCCGGAACCTTTTTTGTTGGATCCGGCACCTGTGTCACTATGAATAATTAATCAATGTTGCAATGTGTTAAATATCAGTGACAGATTTTATTTTGCCAAGTAAACTCTGAGTTTGTTTTGATAGCTTGATCCTGTTGCTTGAAGAACAGTAATAAAGCTTTAAATGCCCATCACTAGGAAAGGGTGTACTGAGCTGCATAGGTTTCCTTTTTTTTCTATTTGTTCCATTACCTCTGAACTTGCCGGATCCTTCTCCCTTTCGCGGGCCTATATGTTCTGGGACCTTCGAATTTACAAATGAAGCACTGAAAAGACCTCTGATAGTTGAACAGTGTAAGTAATACATTCCTTAGTGAATACATTAATTTACTGTTTAGATTCCTACTAAGACACTATCATAAAAATGTTGGTGTAATTAGCACTACATTACCATGTACATGTAACAATCAATTTCCTAAGATTATCATCCACATAGCTCCACATTCGCCTCCGGTTCTACTTAAGTTTTGGTTCCACCTTAAAAAATGCCTGTTTCAGCAATTGAGCTGGATATTCTCAATAATTCCACAGTAGTTATGGACATGTGGGGTATCTATGGAAAGGTGTGGAGCTGTGGTATTTAAATCAGGTGACAGATTCAACGTGAATCCAAATTTGGCTAATAGGGGGCAGTGCAAATGCAGGAACTGTTGTAAAACATTGTCAAAATGTTGATTTTATAGATAAATCTATTCTCCAAAATTCCACAGTAGATTTGGACATGTGGGGTATCAATGGAAAGGGGAGGAGCTGCAGTATGTGAATTAGGTGACAGATTCAACGGGAAACCAAATTTGGCCAATAGGGGGCAGTGCAAATTCAAGAATTGTTGTAAATCATTGTCAAAATGTTGATTTATTTGTTAAATCTTTTCTCCAAAATTCCTCAGTAGATTTGGACATGTGGGGTATCAATGGAAAGGGGAGGAGCTGCAGTATGTGAATTAGGTGACAGATTCAACGGGAAACCAAATTTGGCCAATAGGGGGCAGTGCAAATTCAAGAATTGTTGTAAAACATTGTCAAAATGTTGATTTTATAGATAAATCTTTTCTCCAAAATTCCACAGTAGATTTGGACACCTGGGGTATCAATGGAAAGGGGAGGAGCTGTAGTACGTAGTATGTGAATCAGGTGACAGATTCAACAGATTCAAATTTGGTTTCTCGTTGAATATGTCACCTGATTCACATACTACAGCTCCTCCACTTTCCATTGATACCCCACATGTCCAAATCTACTTTAGAATTTTGGAAAAAAGATTAAACTAATAAATCAACATTTTGACAATGTTTTACAACAGTTCTTGACTTTGCACTTCCCCCTACTGGCCAAATTTGGTTTTCAGTTGAATCTGTCACCTGATTCACATACTACAGCTCCTTCCGTTTCCATTGATACCCCACATGTCCAAATTCACTGTGGAATTTTGGAGAAAAGATTTAACAAAAAATCAACATTTTGACAATGTTTTACAAAAATTCCTGACATTGCACTGCCCCCCCATTGGCCAAATTTGGTTTCCCGTTGAATTTGTCACCTGATTCGAATACTACAGCTCCTCCCCTTTCCATTGATACCCCACATGTCCAAATTCACTGTGAAAATATTGAGAATATCCAGCTCATTTGCTGAAACAGGCATTTTCCTAAAACAGTCAACTCAGTGGTTCTATTCTACTCTAAATTAATTATAATATCCTACTACTACCTTAACATTTTTAAATCAACCATCGTACTTTTTAAACCATTATAACTTTTCTAAACTTGTCTTATGTGGGTTGTTTTCTATGGAAAGCCATTTTTGTGAATATTAAATAAATAAATATGGCTATGAAATAAGTCCTGAAATAAATAAATGACACAATAAATATATAAATGTTTAAATATAAATATATAAACGCAGTCCAATAAAATATTAAATTGTTTTTTATTTCATAATGGTGTTTTTCAAAGGAAACCTTTTATTTATTTCAGGGGAATTTTATTTCATAATTTCACATGTATTTCTTTCAAGGCACTCTGATTTCATAATGACACATTTCATAATATCCATTTGTTATATTCAAATGAATGGGGCGTGGTTATCTCACAGATTCAAACACACAGCACCGTATGTTTGACCATTGAAATACTTATGGGATTACTTTTGGGTCAAAAGGAATTGCAAAGGAATTTTAAAAACTGCAAAAAAAATTGTGAATATCGCAAATAAAAATATAAAATTGCAAACAAATACATTAAATCGCAAAAAAAATATTATGAGCAATGCAAAAAATAAATTAATTTTATTTATTGCAGGGCAAACATTTTTAATTTTTAAAATATTTAAATT
>JACXGM010019428.1:0-18410 GCA_016801145.1 Umbra pygmaea
TTCATTTGCTCAGGATATATTTAAGGCTACGTATGCTAGTCCTGCCCTATTTTTTACAGTCTGATCATACCACGTCAGAGCGGCCAAAGCGCCCAAAGCGTCTAAAGCTTCCCCGTACTTTTTTGACAAGCGTCCTTGACAGGGCGTCCAGAGCTTCTTTGGAAGCTCAAGTCTGTGGCGGTGTGTACGTACAGTAACACAGATGTTAAGAGGCTTGTCCTTCATATTTGGGCCCTGAGTAAGGCTGGGCACAGTTGTAGCAAGGTTCCTTTAATTCCGTTTGTGTTCTTGTTTCCAGGACAACAAAGAGAGCACAGACGCTGTATGATGGGCGGTCCTCCAGCCCCCCCGGCGTGTGTCACATCCCCATGGCAGACCCATTCTGCACCCAAACCAGAGAGGTGGGTGTCCACGGCCCCAATTAATATCTACCAATGGTATTTAGGCAAAACTCATCCAACCACCACAATATTTATTTTATTATAAATGTGCTTGATTTGGGGTGGTGTGAATGTCGTTATGTTGTCATAGTGTTTTTAACTGTGTTTGGGGTGTAAGTGAGGCTGTAAATTGTTAATAGAGTATTTTTTTCCCAACCAAACATGTTGGTATGGTGTACTCTGTCCTGGGTAACGAGGTTCCTCATCTGCGCCCTCATGCCTAGGTTCTGCTGGAGGTGGCGCGCACGCTGGGGGTGAAGTGTCACGCTCGGGGCACGGTGCTCACCATCGAGGGCCCACGTTTCTCGTCGCGCGCCGAGAGCCTGATGTTCCGTCAGTGGGGTGCCGACGTCATCAACATGACCAGCGTGCCCGAGGTGGTGCTCGCCAAGGAGGCGGGCCTCTGCTATGCCAGCATCGCCATGGCAACGGACTTCGACTGCTGGAGGGAGCACGAGGAGGCGGTTAGTGTGTCTGTGGGAAGACCACCTGCTCTCCACTATGTAATGATAGGACACGTACTGTAGTGGAAAAAGGACAGGAATACTGTTGCAGAAATGTATTCCTGTAACTTCTTGTTATGTCAAGATGCCCAGGTTTTCTGGAAATACTGGTTGGACAATTCAAGATTTGCTGGAATCTTCCGGTTTGTGTAATTCGAGGCAGGAAATAGTGAAGGAGATTGTGTAATAGAACCACCTTTCAGCTGTAGGTGTACTAGTTGAGCCAAACAATATACCTTAAGGTGCTGTTTTCAGTACGTTGACATGAGCCAGTAGGGTAATAAGAGCAGACAAGTCAGAAAAGCTAGCTGGCAAATTCGCAAGCTACTGATAGTCGAAAGTTTGTTCAGTGCATGCGCTCACTGACAATTCTGCGTTCTCGCGAATTCTCTCATAAACAACAAAGTGCAAATACATTGTAAACAAAATATTCATTTTGCAGTTTAGGCAGCTAGATTTAGAGATTATAATGGGACTTCTTGCGAGAGTGCATAAAGAGTTTGCGCTAGACTGAAGCCTTCGGTTTCAGTGACGAGGAACGTTCGATGCTCGCTTTCTGTTAATTATTTAATCCCAATTTGAAAAACCATTATTCTTTTCATGCTACTAAAATAACAAATGTGAAGAATGTCAAGAATATGACATGCCATTTCCACACGCACAAACATTATTTTATGAATGAAACTAATCGACATTAATTACAATATCTAGAGCAGTAATCTACAAGAATGATTTTCTCATGATCCTGAAGCCATACCCTGTAATGAATTCTTTCATTATTCTTCTTTTTTTATGTGTTTTCCTTTAATTTGTCACCCTTTTGTAGAATGCTATCCTGTTTTTTATAGCACAACAATATCTGATTTAATGTGATAAAGTACGTATATGTATGTAAACATGTAATTTACCATAGTTATAAGGTGCTGGAAAAGCTTAAAAATTGCTTGAATTTGACTTTGGAAAAAGTGTAAGAACCCTGTAGTTTAGTCTGACAGAATCAAAACAGGATCTCAAATGAATGTCTGTCCGGTTAAAAAAATAATGTTTGTATGCCTCAGTCACAAAGGCTTTGCTTGGGTGCTTGTTTGATTTTTTTGTTTTGTTAAAATCACACAGACATTTTGTCCAGTACATATTTTATACATGTCAGCATTTTACCGGCATGTATAATTCTTCAGTTCCAACTAATTTGTCCCTCTGAAGGTGCCTCGTATACACACAAACACTAACTTCCCCAATTTTACAGTTTCCTACTGAGTGACTGTCGCCCACAGTAAATATATATTTATGTGTGTATGTGTATATGTGTGTGTAACCAGTTGATTTATTATGTCTGAGGGAGGCTCGGCTCATTTCCTGAATTCCCCTTCCTAGTTCCTGCAGCTGACCTCTAGGTTGCCTCCTTCCCTCCTTCCCCTGACTGTGTCACTCCCGCTCACCACATCCTTTTGATATCCTCAACGCACCCATCTCTGCCCCCCCCCTTCCGGCTTCCTCACTGTAAGCTTGCCAGCCTCCGGTGCTATACTGCTGGTTGAGGTTTGACACAGCCCATGACGCTGAGTCATTGGTAAAGAGTTTATCACAGGGCCTGGGAATGGATCTCAACCCCATAAAGCGTGAGCTGTCCTGTCCAGGTCACAGAAGGAACCATCGGTTGTTTTATTTGAGGTGTGCCAGCTATTAAAAAAGAAAGGCTTTGCTTAGGTGTCCTTGAGGTAACTACAGTTTTATTTCCAAAACAAACCTGACTTCATTTCGTAGTGCATCAACACTGTTCAAAGTTGCAACACGTTCACGTGCCTTCAGGAGTGCCAGTGTGACAAAGTTTGGACCAGAGGTTGTGTTGCCTTGTTTCAAACAGCAGGGAGTCTGGCGTCCCGTGGCATTTGGCCTCGTTTACAGGGAGTGCAGGAATAATTTATTGGAAGCTAGCGTTGTGACCTCAGCATTGTAATTGCCAGTAATATGCATACCTGTCATAAATAGATTATAAAATATAGTTCTCTACCCTATGCTTGCCATTAATAGGTGATGATTGCATGACCCCAGGTCCTTTTCCAATTGATAAGATAAACATTTAGTGAAACATGGGCAAGAGAAACTACAATCCATTGTTAAGCTACTCCAAACTTTTTACAACTAACTACAGTAGGTCATCAGCACATGCTAGGATGTCAGAATAAAAACAAAGCAAATCACCTGAATACAATTGCATGTGTGGTTTGGGGTTACATAAATGTTCCTTATCAAGTATTTATTGCATTGTTTTTTAGCTGGTGGTGGCATATAGTTAGCTGTAGATTGTAATGGCTGTTTAAAGACCTGAACCTTGGATTACAGTCTCTCTTCTTCCGTATATTTACTGTACTGACACTGTATTAAACCTCTGTATGTGTTGGAGCAGTCTTGTTGGGTTTAGTCATAAATGTTTCCCTATTTCCTTTCTAGTGAACAACCTTTTACCAGAGCTCTATGGGTCTTGTTTAAATTTAGTGCCCTACACAGGTTGCTATTTGGGACACACCCCTAAAGTGGAACTGCCACGAAATTGTATTACAATATGTTGAAAGATGAATGCCTCCAGGAATAACACAGTACCCTTTATAACATTTTCTGACGAGCAATCACATAGAAATTGTCATTTTAAGGTTTCATAGAATTGTCACAAAAGCATGACTCTATATCATTCCAGAACATTTTACAGTAACTGCATCAGTTTGTTCTGTTGGCTATACCTTACTCTACATCATGGAATTCTGAATATAATATAAACTAGTTTAAAAGAACACAGAAAGATTTTGTGGCATAAAGAAATTGTGAGATATTGTAATTATATTATTGTCTGTTTGCTTTATCGTTGTTGAAGGTGCTGTTACCAAAGTATCAGTGTCACGAGTGCTGCGTCTGAGGCGCGTCCCGTCTCCCTGATTAACTCCAGTATTTGTTAACATGGATATCACTCCCCATAGTGTTTGTTTTGGTCCTGTGGTGTTGTCATGACAACTGATGTAGGTCGACTCTGCAATATTGCACACCATTTACTCTCCAGGGGCCTGTTGGATTGCTCGACTGTTCCCCCTAAGAAACTTTTAATAGTATGACATGTTATCTTGATTGAAAATGTATTTCATTGGTATGATCTCTCTTTGGTTAATATACCCATCACCTTTAAAACAAACGGCTATGAGAAAAAAATGTGTTTATTGGATAGGTATTTACTTATTGGTAATACTGCCTTTTGCAACAATTACAGCTGTAAGTACTGTAGGTTTCTACCACTTTAGCACATCTACTTCCTGCAATGTTTGCTTGTTCTTCTTAGAAATCTGTAAATTTGGATAGGCACTGTTCTCAGAACTGAGCCGTGTTGGCTAGCGCCCAGGTGAAAGCTCTGTTGGTGAGCAAGGTAATTCTTTATTTCTCCTCCCCAGAATTGTTGCAGCAAATAGAAAGTGGTTCCTAAAAATGCAGTCTGGGACTCTTAACAAAATAATGTTTTAAACCTCCCATTTTGGCCTGGATGTGGAATATGCTGTTTAACCTGTATGTACTTTTTAAATAGAATCACTGTCATACCTCAGATTGCAATCTAATTCAAGTTTAAACTGAGTGGTTTTGATGACACACCATGACATAGAGCACACCATGACATAGAGCACACCATGACATAGAGCACACCATGACATAGAGCACACCATGACATAGAGCACACCATGACATAGAGCACACCATGACATAGAGCACACCATGACATAGAGCACACCATGACATAGAGCACACATACATGACAATTTTCAGGGACCCTTTTTAGTTCAGTCACCACAATTTACATCCAGTGGCCAAAATTTATTTAAAAAATAAAAAATTAAATAAATTGCTTGATTTGTACCATGATTGCAATAGAATAGTTCTAATTTTAACATCAGTCTTATTCAATAGCATTCCTTGTCTGGGTAGCTGACAATATTAAAGGAAGAGGCATAGCACCCGGTTGAAGCACTGGGAACGCACAAAACACTTGTAAAACAGATTACAAAAGCTGTTGAACAATATAACCTTAGACACTCAAGCCGAACCTGTAGATTACAATACAGCATATGTCTAGGTGTGAACTGTGAGACGAGGTTTGATTGAAATGTTGACAGAACAATGTGTGAACTGTAATTTATTGTCTATAGGCTAAGTAAACAAAATGGCTTGACAATACATTCTACCATTCAGATGGCCTGCATGTCCAAAATACCTTCACCTCAGGGGAGGCTTTTCAGTTGGGTTTAAAACGTAATTGAGGTGGTGACCGAGGTTGCAAAAAAGGTTTGATCCTCAAGATGGATTTTCAAGAAAGGAAAGGAAAAGTAGTGCGATTGTAGTTTCGGACCGAAACGTGTTTAACTGGCTCTGTGGCCTTCCAGGCGTGGCATTGCTATCTGTCACGATGACATTTGGATCATTGAGGCTTGAATTCTGATCAGCAATAACAACGGCCAGTTATATTACTGAGTAGACACGACAAGCACAGAGATCTTGTCTCTGTTCAAGAGGATGTTTTTGTTTTCAATTGATTATGTTGTCTGTACTGGCTGCCCCAAACAGCATTGGTTATGTGGTCAAAAAACTGGTTACTTCAGTTGTGCTCTTGAGGAAGTTAGAAACTCTGAAATTGAGACTGAGTACAGTCCTTTATGACACGTCGTGGAAACATATTTCTTTAAGAAGCCTTTTGCGTTTCAGCGGTGGTGCAGGTGTTATTTCTCATTTACAAGAAGTATTCATCCAGGTATGCACTCCAGTACCACATAAATCTGATCTGACCTGTTTTTTTGTTTCCTTTTTTCCCCTTTGTTTGCCCTCCCAGTTGATTTCCAATTCCCTTTAACGTTGCCTTGTTAGCAACTCTTCAGAAGGTTGCTAATGTTCACATGGTTTCTTCAAACGCTGTCTGATACTTATCACAATGCTTCTCTAATATGGAAGGCTTTAGTCAGTACATGCACGGAAGGGTCAAACATTTACCAACTAAACCAACGCGATTGAACAAACAGCCGCCCGATCTGAGTCTCAGTCACTGGAGAGCTATGTATACGTTAGTCTGAACTTTCTACTCCGTTATCCTGGGCAGTGCTCTACCAATTTTTGCCACCCCGTGCTGGGGCTCCGGGCAAAGTCGGAGAAGCATTGACGAGGATCGAACCCCTGGTCACTGTAACGTAGTTGCCCTGCGAAGAAGCAACTTAGCCCCCTTACGTCACACAACCTGAATTGTCATAAAACCTTGCATCAACTTTCCGTCCTCCCGTTCCAGGTGTGCGTTGACAACGTCCTGAAGACAATGAAGGAGAACGCCAACAAAGCCAGCAGTATCCTGCTCACTGCTATCCCCCAGATCTGTAAGCAAGACTGGAGCCAAACGATCAAGAGCCTTAAGGTAGGCTTACAACTGCACCCGTAGATGTGATGTGCTGTAAAACAACACAAAATGTGTCATTAGGTCTGTACACAATGTGTTGTGATAGCTGATTCGCTAATGTGTTCAAATTTAACAGGTGTTTTTATTATTTGTTACCCCTCCTCGTCTTCCATTACATGCTCACACGTTTAGACACACACATTCCACCTCTCCATGTTTCTTTAATATGTTAAATCATATCAAGAAGACTATGCTGTCCCATCCAAACACCTCTATTCTCCAGCCCTGTTCTAAATGTAATTTCATCCAATTTCATTCCTTAATTTAGTTTTAAAAAATCATGATCTTTCCCAATTTTCTTCCCTTCCCAATTCCCTCTCTAATCCTGCCTTGTCGGCAGCTCCGCAACTCCTTGTACAGATCTGGAGAAGAATAATGTAAAGAAAAACTTCCGGATAAATTCTGGTTAAATATTTCGGTGCGACTTGGGGGGAAAAAATTATTTTTAACTTCTTTGGAGATATTGACGATCATATTTACACAACTGACTTGTAAGTAGACAACATAAGATTATAACCATGCCTTTGTTGACTAGAAAAGTGTTTATTTAAAGGGCCGTCTGAATACTCTTCCATGAAAATCATGCGTACCATGCAAAACATAATAGGTAATATAATTCCCATATTATCGTTTCGATACGAAGCTAATTGTCATTGTTAATCATTGGTGAGGAGGCCTCACATTGGCCCACAGCCATGTTTAGATAAATGTTTGGTAAATCAATGACTGTTTCCTCAAAACACGTCACCTGATTTCTTTTCTGTATACATGTTTTTGGATGTGAAACATAAATCTACAGGAATCCGGTTTATAGAACCACCAGACTACTAAAAAATCTGCAAACCTCACACACCATTTTTTTATTGAGCCAACTGAAAGGGGAACCAAGAAGGCTCAGTAAAAACAAATGTATGGAGTGAATAAAGAGGCAAACAAATGATATGTGTACTGGTAATATTTATAACCTGTCGGGTTCAAGATGGCTGCCCTTACCTCAGGGTGCCATTTTTCTATACCATAGCCCTTCTGGGAGTCCATTAGGTCTCACTCGGATCAAATGATCTCTTCAGCATCTGGGCACAGGGATTTTACATGCTAAAGACTCATTTGTAATACATTGTTTTGTTTTGTTTTACGATCATTAAATACAAAGTATATAAAAAAAAGAAAATGTATTCAGTTTTGTTCATATGCAGCTATTTAGTTTCTTTTTTCAATTTTCTTGTCTTTCAGATGACAGCGCAGTCTTCCATAATGCTGCCGAAACACTGACAATGTTAAAAGGCAAAAAATGACCACAAATACAGACGGTGGATTCATAGCTTACTGTACAGACTTACTCATCTATGAATTATCAGAAAGTGCTGATATTCTCACAAACAGTTCCTATAGTTTTGACTTGTGGTCCAACGACATTCGTAGTCAAATGGCATGCTCTTCTCTTACCGCTATAGTATTACTATGGTTGTTATTTTCAATATCATATGACCAAATAATATTTTTTTATTTCCATTCAACTAACTAGACAAAAAATGTGTTATTGTCTCAGTAAAGTTTGTCTTACAATGTGTTCTGAAACGGGTTCAGTTGGTGGTTGTGTGTCTTTGCCTATAGACTTTATGAGCTGTTACTGTAGGTCTGTGCGGAACAATTAAAACGGATCATTCAATCCAAACTAAAACTAACTTAATTTCTCAAAATTAAAACCGCTGGCTGCTCATTCTACTTGAGTTAAGATTGGCCCATGATGTGTATATATTTCTGTAGGGTGAAGTTTCACTCAAGGTACAGATCTGGGATCAGCTTTTTCAACCCTTCCTAACATTCACTGTTTTGTATTGTATCCTAATCTGAATTTAAATCAGCAGTCGTTCTGTTCAACTAGACCTGAATCAAGGTTAACTTCATTGTGGATCGTGTCTAGGCCCTACGGTACTCGTGTAATATGTTACACTTCTCATTAATTCAAATGCTTCTTTCCTAAGCAAGATTTCGTCCGCTGAGGCACGATCTCTACAGTACCCCATCAGAACGACATCTGGAACTGTCTGCAAAAACTTCCTCCATTATAGAAATGCATTCCTTTTTACATGAATTTCAGTGTTTAAATAGCATTCTGATTTTTTTTTACCAAATGACAGTATTTAAGCAGTTTCATAGTGTTCATAAAGTAAGGATAGATCTAACTGTTAACAGGACGGTTGATGGTTTTGTTAAGACTGAGTGATTTACTGCAATGTACTGTACTTGGACAACATTAATAAACATATTTAGCCTACATTATCTGTTTGATTTAATTTGTATTTCTGGACATGTAATATATATTTAATATTGGAGTAAACCATTTTTATTTTCAGTTTGTGTGAAATGACAGGTACTTTTGCTATTAGGTGGCAATGTCAGCGTCATGGTAAATCTGTCTTTCTCATTTTTCTAAAGTCCCTACTCTCGTCGTCATGTCAGTCACCATTAAAGTAAGCTTGCTTTCTGATCGGGTCTGACTGTCTTTGAAAGTCATATACCGCAGGCATCATACCGAAAGTAAAGATGAATGGATGAATATTGTCTATATGCAAATGTAATAAACATCAATAACGCGATTTTTCAGTTCTGATTTAAAATTAAAATAAATATTTATTTATTAGACTACTTGCAAAGTCTGAGTAATAAGCAAGCTTAATTTGCTTCGAATATTTGTACACAAACAATTTGCTTTGGTTTCATTATGTTTATAGGGAAGTAACCATTTCGCATAAAAGAAACAACGGCTAAATTATATCCTCGCAATGATAAATGCCTTTAATAACACTCAAAGTATTTTAATAACACCAACATTTAACGGCAGCCTACTAGTTTTGCACAGGCTATGGTGAATGTTAATAAATGCCTATTGAACACCAGAGTTATGCATTAATTTATCTCTTGTCGACTGTGAATGCAACATTTTGCATCAGTGTTCCGGCGGCCTGTTGCGAAATGATAAGAGTGCATGTGCGTCATACCTCGCCATCCCTGCTTTGGTTAAAAAAAACTAGTATACAAAACAATACAGCCTAATGGGATGTTTTGACCCAAAACAGCTAGCTTTGACCAGACTGACCAGTCAAATAAAATGCAATAAAACGGAGGAATGATCGTTCACAATAACATAATTATTAAATACAAGAAAGTATGCATAATAGGAACAAAGACCTTGCATGTGCTTTAGGATTATTATAATTTATTGAGAAACGCCCACTTTGCTATCTCGTTATGTACAGTAGTTATTGTTACTTGCACAGTGACAAAAAAGGGAGGAAGCAATTCCAACGAAATAAAGTGTATAACATTTAAAAAATAAACCGTTATTGTTTTAGGCTTTGATGTTTTTGGTTTCATCAATAAACGCAACATGTCTTAAACTATACATTCGTTTAAAAAAAATATACGTTAACATTATATTAAGATGGAATTAAATGTAGGCTATGTTTAGATTGTGAAAATGTGTTGAGTGTTTTTGTTTTTAGCTGCAAGTGCAGCTTCATCACACGAATGATATAACAGAATTAAATCTGACCCGAATGCGTCCATTTAGATTTTATCCTGTCGAATTTTATGGTAGCAACATGTAGTTGTTGCAATTTAGCTTTATGCATAAATATACTAGTATATACTAGTTTATCTAATATATATATATATATATATATATATATATATATATATATATATATATATATATATATTCTGTTTACTGATATTGAGCTGGTAAAATATGGCTAATGTCTTACATTTATTTACGTTTCAATTGTGCCAACTACCACCAACAGAACTAAAGTAGCCTATGTAGATCGAAGTAACCATCTTTAGGCTGGTTATTATCTTATTTTCTTGGAAAACGCACAAGCAACTTCCAGACTGATGTAAAAAAATCATTAAACAAAAGTTAAATACAATTCCATATCCCACCTATATTTTAGCTTTTGTAACTCATAATAAATAATTATTTGCTAAAACTGAAATTATAAAACAAGGTATAATCTCATCATATAGAGCTAAATGTCATTATAAGAAATAGGCCTACTTCAATCAAAAGTTGAAACTGTTGTCAATATATCAGTCTGTGCTTTTTATGTTGGGGAAATTCTTCGTTTACAAAATTGCATCTGTACATCAATTAAATACAATTAGACAAGTACATGTTTAAATAATTCCGAATTAGCAAATTGCGTTAACATAAAACATTCGCAACAAATAGCATACTAATCATGAACAAACCGTTAAGTGCATAAATGAATGTGCAATCCTCTTAGACCTATCGATAAAACAATAAAAACAATATACTAAACAATATCTTTAGAGCAGTAGAAGCCTACTATTTAGCTATATAGCATGTACAATAATAGTTGCACAAATAAGTTTAACAAGTCGTTAAATTTACAAGGTGTGCAGAAACTCCACGACGTCATTGTGTCCACTTTTTATCGCCAAATCGATAGGCCGACACATCATATTGTCCCGAGTGTTCGGACAAGCATGGAATTTTACAAGTATCTTTACTGTGTCCAGAAAGCCCGTCCTCGCTGCGTCGTGTAGAGGCGTCGTCCCGGTGAGTGTGTCTGCGACGTTAGGATCCGCTCCACTCACTAGTAACAACTGCGCCACAGTTGTACTACCCATCATCATCACCTAAGAGATAAAAATCCGGATGATTTGAAATATCAGATATATTTTTTAGATGACCCTACAATTGCCTGTCAGGAATAGATTTAATCATCACATAGCTATTTGAAAAAAAGTTAGGGGATTCGTTCTTGCAACAGTAATTCTATCATAGAAAAACATGTCGTTTCGTGGTAGACACTTCCAATCTACTAGTCATCCACAAAATGTGGTTACCGTTATCGTTATCACACACAGCCTAATGATGGTTATTCAAGGGTGAAATACATTGCTTTATAGACTATTTTTGCCATGAGGCCTAACTGGTAGTCAACCATTTTTAACTATAACTGTCCTTAGTGCGTAGGTCTAGAATCTAATAATTTCGTTAAAATACTTATTTAAAATTCCACTTACATTTTTCATAATGCATCAAATATAGCTACTTAACAACAAAAAGCACAATTCTTTTATGCCACAAATGTACAAATAGTATTTTATAGCATTTCGACTGCAGCCCAAAATGGGTTTAAGGTTAAGTTATTAAATATAATATTGGCAATATTCATAATTTTAAGTAATAGCCTAGAATATATAGGCCTATGGATATAAAAAACATTGGGCGTGACCTGCGTGGGGCCTTTATTACATCTAGGCCACATTGGTCATGACATTGACCATTTGAATAGATTCATATTTATTTTCTACGTTATATATAAAACTATATCAAAAGCACTTTGTACTGGAAAAAACTGCACTCCGTAATGGCTCAAACCAGCCACGCGCAATTGCGCACCATTTCCATCTTTCGGTTGCAAAATCAGACTGAAGAGCTTAACAGAGTAATAGCCTATTTGTTCAAATATATAACAGGCCGAGAACAAAGTAAAACTGCAACTGTCCATTGGAGATTCTGTCACGCAATTATTACGCGATAGTCTAGTTAATAGGCTAATTGTCATTTCAACCAAAAGCACTCTACGTCTTTTTAGAATAAAGCGACACGGGGTGATCATTACGTTGTTGATTAGTGCCTTAATTTGCTCATATAGGCATCTTCACCAATGATTAATCCAAAAAGAAAGCGTAGCGTGACAAACTAACCTGCAAAGGTGTCCTTCCAAAGCGATTCACACAGTTTACACCCACTCCATTTTGTATTAACATTCTGACACGATCCGTGTTGCCAGATGCCGCTGCGGATGCCAAATCATCCCCGGGATGCATTGTAATAAGCTGATATGCCACCTCCGTCAAACAGTCCGGCACTTTACAAGATTCCTTTGACAGGTAGCTTAACAATGTCAATGTCCTGACATCTCGCGCAAAATACGCCAATGTTCCTTCAAAAATAATCAAGTTTCTCGTCGCCGTTTCCCTCTTCGTTATTTATTTTCATGAAACGTATTCCAAGGATGCTCCGCAGGGTAGCCGGAAAATATTAAACACATCGTCTGATCGAATAGACGGTTGGGTGCCTGGGCTTGTCTGTGACTGTATGTGACGTAGCTCATTACTGCAGCAGAAATTCATTTTGCGCAATGCGCATGCTCGAGGACTACAGAGGGACAGCAAGAAAAGGAAAGTAGTGCGATTGACAGAAAACTTCCGAGTAGAAAAAAGGGAACTTTGTAAAATCGTATAAAACTAAAGTTTATTGTGGCGTTTGTTACCGAGCTAGACTACGGCTACATTCTATGACCTAACGGTCATGTAGGTCTTGCAAGCTTGTGTCTATTACACCCCACAATCAGTAAACGGCAAGTGGCAATCACAACACGAATTGCCGTTTTATGGCTGTAGAGCTGGACTGTATCCTGGGCAATTGATAAGAAAATTTAGCGTGTATCTGTATACTTATCGTTGTATTCAATAATGTAGGCTAAAGCGACATGGAAGTCAACGGCACGTTGAATAAACTTGTAATTTATTTAACCGATGAAACTAGAGTACAAAAGTAACGACTTCATACATAAACGCATAATAAATATTTGAAAAGACTATACGTTTTGTCATAGTTATGTAATTACTGAACAATAACTGCTTAGTGAGAAGACATCCCTGGACTGCAAAGGCGGTCATAGAGCACACAGCCTCGATCAGCCCCCCAAAAATTAAGTTTAAGTCCTCATGCGTACCCAATTCACAAACCTAGTGCAGGCATATCCATTGAGGTGTATCCACTGAAATATCAAGGTTGTCTCCACCATTATGATAACGCTGAATCCATCTCCGTGGATAGGGGAGATGTTCTGATGAAACTTGGGGCAGTATTGTGTTTTGCTTTAAATTTCCATCATTTAAAAAAATACAATACACTGATTGGCCAGATAGCGGTGCTCTAACAACCTACTGAAATATGCAAACTTTGCAAGGTCATGCTCCGAATCCTATTGAATGTGAAGTGAATGTAATTATAGTAGGCTACTTTATATACGTACACTCGTCGGCCACTTCATAAAGTACATCTTGACGTGGCCACCTTGTTGGACCTACTTTTTTAGCCTTCAGAACTACCTTAATTTTTTGTGGCATATATTAAATAATTAGCTGGTAACATTTCGCTGAAATTTTGGTCCATATTGACATTATTGCATCAAGCACTTGCTGCAGATATGTAATTATTTTGTGTGTGATTTTTTCCCTTCCCAATTGGTCTTGTCCAATTTCCCTCTAACCCTGCCTTGTTTGCACCTCTGCAACTCCCTGGACAGGTATGGGATGGTGAAGGGCGCTCACATGGATCACTCAATCACATGTCACAGGGCCGGCCAAGTCTTTTTACCCTGCTCATCCAACGCAGAAGCCTTTAGTCAGATCACGTGTGGGATGATTACACTCACCAACTATACTTCTGCGATGTAACTTACAGGCACCAGATTGGCACACAAGTCGCTGGGGTAACGTGGCAAGGTATATAATCCAATTCATATGTCCCAAATCCCAGGCAGCACTAGCCCAATTTGCGCACATGGACATTTCGGGAAAAGGCAGAGAAGCCAAAGTCATGCTCGAACCACTGACTAATGAACTAGCTTGTCCTTCAAGGCAACTTAGCCCACTATGCCTAGCAGACCCCCCCAGTTGCTGCAGATTTGTCAGCTACAGATCCATGATATTAATCTCCCCTTCCATCACATCCCAACAGTGCTCAATTGAATTGAGTTCTGGTAACTGTGGAGGCCATGTGAGTACAGTGAACTCATTGTCATGTTCAAGAAACCAGTTTGGGATGCAGTGAGCTTTGTGAAATGGCATGTTATCCTGCTGGAAGTAACCATTAGAGGATGGGAACACTGTGGTCATAAAGGGATGGACATTGTCAGCAACACTACTCAGGTAGGCTGTGGAATTTAAACAATGTTCAATTGGTACTAAGGGTCCCAAGATGTGCCAAGAATATCCCCCACACCATTACACCACCACCACCGCACACCTGAACCATTGATACAAGGCAGAAAGTTTATGCTAAATTCTGACACTATCATCTGAATGTCACAGCAAAAGTTGAGTGTCATCAGACTAGACAATTCTCTAATCTTCTATTGTCCAATTTTGGTAGGCAAGTGCAAATTATAGCCTCAGTTTTCTGTTTTCAGCTGACAGAACTGGCACCCAGTGTGGTCTTCTGCTGCTGTAGCCCATCTGCTTCAAGATTCAACGTGTTAAATTCAGAGATGCTCTTCTGCATACCTTGGTTGTAAAAAGTGGTTATTTGAGTGACTGTTGCCTTTCTATCAGTTCGAACCAGTCTGGCCGTTCTCCTTTGAAATCTGCCATCAACAAGGCATTTCCACCCAGAGAACTGCTGCTCTGGATATTTTCTAATTTTTCAACCATTGTCTGTAAACCCTAGAGAAGGTTGTGCGGGAAAATTCCAGTAGATCAGCACTTTATGAAATACTCAAACCAGCCCGTCTGGCACCATCAACCATGCTACTGTATGTTCAAGGTCACTAAATCACCTTCTCCATGTTGGTGCTTGCTTTGAACTTCAGCTGATCGTCATTACCATGTATACATGCTTAAAAACATTGAAATTTTAAAAGACAAAATGGTACACTGGCATGAAATGTATTGGCCCCTGCACAAAAATTAATATAATACTAACATATATTTTCAGATATTGTTCAAAACAAATGCCAACTCTTCAGATTGGCATCTAATTGAAAATGACAACTTTTCTCTAACAATCTTCAATGTGTATCAATCTTTCATATAAGTCTCTAAATCAGTCAATTATATTTATTTACTAACACAATTTGGAACACATGTGCAATCATTGTCAAGATTGAAATATGGGAGAGCATTTACACCCATCAGCCATAATATTATGACCACCTACCTAATATTGTGTAGGTCCCCCCTTTTGCTGCCAAAACATCAGCCTCATACGCAACAATTTGACCCTTTTCAAAATTGCTCAAATCCTTACAATTGCCCTTTTTCTGCTTCAAACACATCAACTTTGAGGACAAAATGAAGAAGTAGGAAAAGGTTAGTGCTAGTTCTGATAGAAAGGTGTCATGGGGTTGCATATGGGGCTGATGTTTTAGTGGCAAAAGTGGGACCTACACAATGTTTGGCAGGTTGTCATCATTTTATGGCTGATCAGTGTATATGTTCAACAACTGTTCTAAAGAGGCGCTATTATTTTATTTACAGCCCCAGAATTTACATGGTTTATAGCATTTTCTGACATGGTTTCATTGAATTTTCACAAATGCATTATAAGCTTATTCTGGAGCATAAAACAATTGCTGTATATAACATACATTTGTAATAAAAACATTTCAACCCCCATTGGAAATTGGTTATGTTGTCAAACTGTACAGACTGTCAGCTGTTTGCAATGAACAAATCAAACAAGAGCAATTGAAATAGCTCAACACTACAAATGCTTCAAGTGAAAATGCAACTCATAATGAATTCACCAGTCCTAAAGTGATAAGTCTCTGTGTATCTATCACGTTGCCTACCCTTTACATTAGCAAATCAATTGCATTCTATTTGCAACTTCATAAAGAAAATGGGGAATGTTATTTAAAAAAAAAATATTAAAGTCGAAACTTTTGATCTTAACAAGCTTCTTATATAAATAGATTATTTTGCGGTGAGATGATGATGATGAAACTAATGTGGTGTCTGGGTTTGTGTGAACGAGGTCTCCCACCCATGTTGAGAGAGACGTTTCTGTCTGGGTAAATGCATGAGAGTCTATGGAATGCCATTGTTTGATTAGTCTACGGGTTCACGGCCTGTCATGATTAAGGTTTGACGTGGGCTGAGGCAAGTTGGTTTGGAAGTCCCCTTTAATTATATTCGGCTAGTAGTATGTTAAAAAATTGTTTTTACAGTAAGGCTTATTAAATTGTTTAGGTCGTATACTTTCATGTACCTTAAAAATAAATTCATGAACAACATATATTTGCTTCTGAATTATAGACTTAGAGGAATCAGATTTAGCAGATCACTGTCTGGCTTGGACACTGGATGTGACTTCAGAGTGTGTAGGATAAAAAAAAACTCCCATGCAGTGCTAATTTAACCACTTTACAGTAGGTAACAGTCCTTCACAGACTGGGAACTGCCTTTAACAGAAGTAATGGTTTGGCATGGTGAAACTAGCATTAAATAAAATGATGCAAAATCTTAAACTAGATTTAAACCAGTACTCCGCTTTATTTCCCGGATATTACTCTCACGTCTCAATGCTTTCTGCTACCCTAGGACCCAACCCTTCCCAGACTAGACAAGAAGGGGAATACCTCCTAGGCTGATTTCTGATTCCAGATGAATGATGTAACCTGTCTGGATTTTTGTGCTGAATGCCCCTGCTATTGCTTGTTCAGTAATTCTTTCATTATGTATTTATATGACTAATTTGCCCAAACAGGATTTGTTTAAGGCATAAAATATTACGTTTTATTAGTGTGAATGAATCTCATTAATAGACCAATCAAAGTGTTCATTATTATTATAGGAACCATACACGTGCTAAACACAAAATAATATAAAAACTTATTGTTGTAAAGTGTGGAACTGCAAAATGCAAAGTTTCAAATTCAATAAATGTTGATTTATTGCATTTTAGTGCCTTTCGGTCATAGTGAATGTTTTTCCTACAGCTTCAGAAAACAGCCTCCAAACACTGTTAGAAGGTAATTTAATATGATAGGCAAGATTTGTGTAAAGTTTCTTCCAAAGAGAGTTTTTTAATGATCTACACTAGGGGTCTCCAACCCTGGTCCTGGAGAGCTACCACCCTGTAGGTTTTCACTCCAACTGCACATAATGTAGCCTCATTCAGCTTATCAACCAGCTAATTATTAGAATCAGGTGTGCTAGATTAGGGTTGGAGTAAAAACAATCAGGACGGTAGCTCTCCAGGACCAAGGCTGGAGATCTGTGGTCTACATCAAGCTTTACACTTCTAGTGAGCCCATTTGGAAGAACTAACATACACTTTTACTCTCTGATAAACACCAACCTTCACACAGCGAGAGCATCTGGCAATGAATGCAAACACATAACATTATAAATGAAAGCCACACCCTTGATTGCATTGAGCTACATCAGGTAAAGCAGAGCCTAAATCCACATTGTCAACATAATGGGCATAGCCTCAGGTAGGCCTGTCAGTTTATTCCCAGGGTCTATTGAAATACCAGAATGTGGGATATAGATTTAAAACTAAACCAGGAAATGGCACAGACAAAACTAAGACACTCCCCTAGCCTTTACCCAGATATTTAAAGGGGCCACGCTCCCTGAACAGTCCTAACTAAATGAAATGGCGAATTGCAGTAAATAAGCTATATAATGTATTAAGCTTATCACTGTGTTGAAGAACAGTGTGGAGAACTACATTTAACAATACAGGTGATTTATGTATGTAACAGTCACTACAAGAACATTTTTATTTTTTTCATAAAAATAAATAAAACATTATGCACTTCTGCCAAACAACCATAAATGTTACAAAGTGTTTAAACATTTGAATGTTTGAATTAAAATATTACCATCAAAATATTCATCTCATTCACTTCCATGAGGCACAATCTTCAATGATGTCATCATAAGACGTGTTTCCCCACGTCATGATTTGTGCCTTGATGACCAGAACTCAAAAGTTCCTGCGACACGGAAACCTCAGGTTGCTCTTCATGAGCTTTAATTGTGTAAAGCTCTTCTCTGGGAATCCTACGCTTACTGGTAGGGTGACTGTTCTACTAGGGTCTAGACTGATTGTATCTGATGCTTGCTGTATGGGTCTGTCTTAGCATTTGCTTGAAGCCAGCTGTACTGGATCTGTGTTAGTACTGGCTGATCTGTGTTAGTACTGGCTGATCTGTGTTA
>JACXGM010019429.1:0-18396 GCA_016801145.1 Umbra pygmaea
GTGTGTGTGTGTGTGTTTTTGGGTGTGGGTTAGCGCTGTTTCAAAGAGCGTTTCAATTCTCCAAAGGAAATTTGACCAGTGAAACAGATACTAAAAATGTGTAGAATCAGAGACTGACATTTTCAGTGTTGCCATAATCTCATATCATGGTAAAGGGGATTATTTTTTCTTTCCACCTCCCTGGTGTTGTATGTCCCATGATAACATCACTCTCTTGCGCATCTCAACACTTGTTATTACATTATTACCCCGCTCCTGATTTAACCACAGGATGCAAAGCACATGCAAATGACTGCCCTGCTGGGGGCGTAAGTGTGAGTCAGTGGAGCTCTTCTCTATGTGTCAGTAGATCTGCCGAGAACAGGCTGGAGTGTTTGTTCAGTGGAAACATGCACCTACACAAACAGCCCTTCTTCCTCGCTCCAGTTCAAACGACTCTGTGAAGGGGAATGCGAGAAGCCAGAGGGCGAGTGATCTGCGAGGAGCTTCTTGGGGGACGAGGAAACGGTGAAAGGATAAAGGGGATGATGGGAGCGGAGTAGCAGATGGCCAGCACACTCCGCATCGTGAGGCCATGTTGCTTGACCACATTCTCCCTCACCAACCCCTCTCATCTTGCCTTACACCCATCGCACTTGTCGCCACGTCGCTCGCAATGACTAAATTGGTGGCTCGCGGCATTAATCGGATAGTGTTTTCATCAGTCAGCTCAATGGAACACATACTTCATAGAAGCGTGCGTATTTGGAGAAATCCTATTAGTCTGGAACAAACAGTCAATTTGAAATGTTTGCATTGAATTTCTTTAAAATATTATCAACGGATTTACATTTTAATTTAAAAACCCAACCCTCTTTTTACTAATTTCCATAGTTCTGACAATTTTAACTCAGTACACTAGTCTAATTCACTATGAACAATTGTACGTTTAGGTGACAACATGTAGCTCAGCCCTTTGAGGATTGGGCCAATAAGGAAGAATCTCTGGTTTGTATCAGTGTGCCCCTGAGCAAGGCTTTTATCCCTAATGGCCCCTGTAAGTTGCTCTAAATAAATGTAATAGGATTTATTTCAAAGTCTTTCCAGTAGGGGCAAGGAGTTGTTTTTGGACTCAGTTCTAAAGCCTGCACCTTCAGCATCCTGTAGGGCTTCATGTTGTTCTATCCGTCTGCTTTTATGGCTGAGTCTGGCTACCTCCACAGGAAAAACCCTGGCCAGCTTCCAGCCTCTTCCTATCTGCTGACCCGCTTAAAGTGGTTAGACAGGAAATGCTGATATCCGTGGGTGACAAGAACAGGAAGAGTAATTGGAATTTGACCATATTTTCCTTGTATGACTTTACTAATGTACCCAGTCCCTTCTGCCCTTGTGGTGTATAATTCCTTCAGCTCTCTTTGCAGTGTGATTGTATGTTTGTTGTGGGAATCGAGTGGAGGTTTGTCTGAAAGACCAGTAGATTGGATTTGAACCCATGTTGCACCAGTGTGTGTACTGGAGGCAGAGACTTTGATCACTGGACCACCCTAGACCACCTGGTTTTAGAAGGTGCTCTTTTGGGGCACATTTCATGCTCTATTCATTGGTTGAGAGAGTCAGTCTCCAGCCGCCTGCTGCTCTGTGTTCTAATTTTCCTTCATGTAAAACAGTTCACCTTCAACGGTGAGAAAAACAGACATCTGGCACGTGTTGTCTATTAAGGAGACCATAAGGGTCCAGAAATGCAATGGATATCTGTGTTTCCCCATAAGGGAGATGAAGAGAAGGTGAACTCGTACATATAGTTGTAACATCAGCCCTCTGCTGCAGCTGAATTACGTTTGCATTGTACCGGTCCTAAATAGATTGTGCTTGTCTTCAATCATGTAATGTAGAATTGCTTGAAAAGCCTTTTATACCCTGTTTTTACTCTGACAGCAAAGAAGGGGATAGATTTAATGCTTGCTGCTAAAATGCTTACATCTTTATTTAGTCTAGAGGGTCCACGTTTGCAAAAGTGTAAAAACACTTATTCTTTATTATTTTTTATTATTAATTAGTATTAATTTGGGTATAGGGGGTGGTCACCTAATTGTTCTAAAAGGTATTTTTCAGTTTTGAGAGGCCAATCTCAAAATTCATCCAGGTACTGAATCTCACATACGTATACATAATGTTCATTTCCCTCCTAAACTGTTTTGATAAGCACACATTGGCATCTAAAATATAAATAGGTACAAACCAAAACATGTTTTAGAAACATTTAAATATATATATATTTTTAGATACATTTAAACATTATACCATCACCTCAGAGCGAAGTGAATCATCCGGGGTTATTTAATGATTTCCCATTCAAAATTGTGAGGGTTTATGGGATGATGTGGTTTCATGTGGACATGGCCTGCTTTATACAGTAATCATGTGTTTCTTATTTAGAAATGGTAATCTGTAAGATTTTACCTTGAGCATAAATTATTACCACATTTGCAGTACCTCAAATTATTAGTAGCCCAGTATTAACGTTTTTACGGTATATGACAGCGGAGGCCAGTCAACCTGAATTGAGGAGGATGGGCTCATGTTAATATCTGGACTAGACTAAATGGAATGGCATTAAACACATGGAACCCAGTGTGAGAGCATTATATTTAGTCTAGCCCAGACATTAATATGTGCCCATCTTCTTCAAGTAATAATTACTGGCCTCCAGTGGTATACACATTATAGCTGATGTTGCGGATGTACAGTAGCAAAATGCTTGTCTTTAATCCTAAACGAGTGTGGTTGAGCCTGGTAATGGACCCTTGTGATCTTCAAAGCACTGCCAGGATTATAAAATGCTGTGTGTCCATGAAACAGTGTAAACAACACTACCAGAAGTACATTCATAAAAAGGATAGTTGTTATGGTCTGTTCCACTTTGCATAGTGAATCATATTCTATTTTTTGTCTTGAAGTTACCATTGTGTAGATGACTGTCAATTCCTAAGAACTTTGTGTTGAGCATGTGGAAATCACAGGTCATGCTATTCATAACATTACAAAAAGCAGGAAATTGCATCATATAGCAGCAGCCGAATGTGGGCTGGTTTTATATATTTGGACCTGGGAACCAGAGATCAGTGGCTGAGGGATTGCTTTATATTTTAGGTGCATAACAGCCTACAGATGAAGATGACAAGCCTCACAACACATTCATTAATATGTCAGAGTAATGTACATGTCAGTGGGTTAAAGCTTTGTGACCCACATATGGGGATGTCATTTGAATTGGGCCCCACTACATCTGCTGATTGGTTAAAGAAACAAATGGTGATGTCATTTGAATTGGGCCCCACTACATCTGCTGATTGGTTAAAGAAACAAATGGTGATGTCATTAGAATTGGGCCCCACTACATCTGCTCATTGGTTAAAGAAACAAATGGTGATGTCATTTGAATTGGGCCCCACTACATCTGCTGATTGGTTAAAGAAACAAATGAAACTCAGTACTGATTTAAATAGGTTTTCCTGTATACTGTCCTTGCTCTGGGTACCTTTGTCATGGGAAAGATACTCATGTCCTTACTCCCACCTTATTACCTGGAAAGAGAATTGGGCTTGGTCATGTCTGCATAGTAAATCAGTTCATAAATCTGAATTGAAATACTGAGAACCAAATCACAAGATCCATATACCTGAACCAAATCACACGATCCATATACCTGAACCAAATCACACGATCCATGTACCTGAACCAAATCACAAGATACATATACCTGAACCAAATCACAAGATCCATATACCTGAACCAAATCACAAGATCCATATACCTGAACCAAATCACAAGATCCATATACCATGCAATATTTTAAGAAACTCAGCTATGTGTAGCGTACGTTATAGTTTAGCATTTTGTTGTCTGTCCTGTTTGGTAAGACGTGGTCAATAGTGTTCCAAGCAGGCTATGGTTTTATGTTGCCGGTTACCATAAATCATTGTACGTCATTAGGTTCACCCAAAGGTTTTGATATAAATGTTTCAAAATTCTAATTGTGACAGAAAAAAACAATACCTCTTCAGTGTTATGCCAGTATAGCGCTGCCATACACACGTCCCAGTCTAGGTATATGCTTGTTAAACTCCTAACTGACGAACAGGAGGATCCAGGCTGACCAATGAGAAACCCAGCAGCTGCTTCACTTTCATTTTCTCTCATTCTCACTCTCACAGTATCCCTCTGCCTTCCATTATTGATGAGAGGACATTGTGCTTGGTGTGTTTTGCAGATAACTGTGAGCTGGCCAGCTGAGTGGAACAACGGGAGTCCCAGCCGTGCTCTCTGCCACCTGCAGCCATGAATGGTAAGAGCTCAGCTTCATTACTGGCAGTGTGTGTTGTGTCGCCATCCCCCTCAAGGGACACTGCTCTTCTTTTTCCCTTCCGTTTTCTGCTGAGTGTCCCGGTTGTTGCCTGGCCTCCGGTGCAGCATTGTGTGGGGTTTGGCTCTCCGTCCTGTTCACTGCAGCAGTACTTACTCCCTCTGTCCGATTTCTCTCTTTACTGTCGAACAATACTTAGATCATTCTAAGGATATGGATCATAATACTGCTAATAATACTAAGAATTTGAAAAATCCATGGATGTTTCATAAATATATATTTTAAATTGAATGAAAATGTTCAGTGGTTTGCGTGTTCCTTCTGTTGCTGCTTTACAAAGTGTCACTGATAGATTTCAACAATGTCCATAAAATATTATGTAATGACAACGTGTAAGATAAAGTACAATGTTTTATTTTTATCTACCCAACCATTGCCCTTCTTTGAGACTTAAAGCTGCATCCTGGTATTTATAGATATGTGTTTGAAATGCAATACCTGACTGAGGGACTCTACAGATTGGGAAACAAGCTGATGTCTAGTCTTTTAAAAATACTTGTTAATACCTGTTATTTTTTATTTATAGATGTTTATGTCTAGTCTTTTAAAAATTCATATTAACCTCTGTTATTTGTGAGTCCATGCTACTTGTGATTTAAGACAAATTTCACAAACATAGTTATGCAGCAACTATATAGATATTTCGGGTGTGTTTTTCTTTAACCCTCCAATGACTGGATAGTAGAAAGTAAAGCTAGACAGGGATGTAGGGGGAGACGAGATGAAGAGCACAGAAATCGACCAAGATGGAACTCGAACCCACGTCGCCGGGGGACACTTGTTTCAGAGTTGGGAGCTTAGACCGCTACAAACTGGCTACTATTTTAATTTATTATATTATTATTTGTAAAAATGAATGTAGAACTTTATGTTCACTTGGATATTATGGATTTTTTTGTGCAGGGAAATCACAAATCCATTTCAAAGTAGAGTTGTTCCAATTCCGATACCAGTATCAAAAATGACTCCGATACTGCCGCAAATGCTGGCATCGGTATCAGCGAGTACTGGAGTCCAGGCCCGATCCGATACCACGTAATTTATTAGAAATAGGAATCTATTTACTGGTTAGCTCTGTTAGCTCTGACACAGTTCTTCTTCGCCGCTCTTAAAACAGTTGCGCTGTGCTGCCATCGGCAGAGGGGCGAAGAAGAATTGATCACCTGACGCCTCGGTAAAAGAAGCTAACATTAGCGCATCATGTCCGCGATTTGGCAGTATTTTGGATGTACCCACCAGTAAGACGGCATCATGCAACATATGCAAACAATTTCGAGGGGTGGCACGAGTGTTGCAAATTTAAACACCAGTAACTTAATCCAACATTTTAAGACGCTTCGCGCTAAAAAGAATGACGAATTTACCAAAGCTAAGTGGAAAAAATAAGGATGAACTGCAGCAGCAAACTGTGGAAATTGCCTTCAAACTACAAAGTAAATTTCCGAAAAGACAGGCAAAAAGCAACAAAGTTAACCGACAAAATCTTGGAGTTTATTGTCCTGGATGACCAACCCCTGTCTGTTGTCAGAAATGTGGGATTTCGCCGTTTAATGGAGCCTTTGGAGAGCCACGGTACTGTTTGCCAGGTTGTAGAAGACCCAGTTTAAAACATATATATTTAACATGCATTTTGTATAATGTGAATACATGTAACCAACCATGTGCCTGTTATTTATGTCTGAGTGTGTAAATGTATTGTAATGTACAATGTAAAGCGACCTTGAGCTATGGAAAGGCGCTATATACATAAAACTACTTCTTCTTGTAAATAGATCTCAGAAACTGCGCTACCAAAAATATACGAGACAGTTAAGGAACACATTTTATATATGCTGAAAGACGTGCATGCAATTAGGCTTTACCACGGACATTTGGAGCTCCGACTTGTGCCCCATGTATTTGCTAAGTGCGGTGCTTACCACAATGATAATCATATCAGAGTCATGCAGGCATAGTATGATCTTTTTCTTTTTTTAACACACTGGTATCGGTCCTCGGTATCGGCCGATACCCACAGCAAGAGTATCGGACTCGGTGTCTGTAGGGAAAAAATGGTATCGAAACATCTCGATTTCAAAGACACTATACTTGAACAGAATGTAGAAAAAGTTATGTTACATGCAATTCACACTGTATACAATGTACTGTCTAGGATCGATCAGCACAAACCTCAGCGAGCAACCTGGCAGGATCAGTAGTTTGGAACAATATTGTCCTGTAAGCCCATTGTCCAGTAACAGTGAAATAAATAAAAAATGTCTCCCTGCTGCATTCTATATCACAGCTGTTCCAGAGACCGTTCCTCTGTCCCGGCCAATGTTTTTATTGATTGTGTGGTGAAGAAAAACCAGTTCACTCTTATCTCAATCTGTCTGTTATCTGTTAACATTACAACACCAGAAGTGATCTAAGTGAATTATGTGGACAATTAAAAGTGTATATCCATGGCCTTTCTATGTATACTACCAGTGTTCTTTGAATACTTCAACTATCGCCCTAAATCTGAAATTGTAGAGGCTTCTCCTGAAGATAGACATGTGGTTGAATCTGTGTGTGAGAGAAGTGAGCTCTGCCTCAGGTTTTCAAATGAAAGTGCTGTGTGGTCCAGAGTGGTTGTTCAGCCAGTTTGAGCGTGTACAGTTTTACTACACTTGTGGGTCAAACAACTTTTCACCTTGTGTGGATGTTTTAATGGTGGGGGCAGAAAAATGACTTTCGTTTGCAGTGGGTTTAGTTTAGGGTAAAAGTTTTCATTGTGTTTAGAATCAGGATTAAGGACTTGATGTATAATGTGTTTGAGGTGAGTCTTGGGGGTTAGGGGAAAATGGGGTTAGTGATTTTGATAAACATTGTTATTTATTTTTGTTTGCTTTTTCAATGGAAACAAATGTGACTCATGTCAATAAATTGAAAGTGAAAAGTGTGTGTGTGTGTGTGTGTGTGTGTGTGTGTGTGTGTGTGTGTGTGTGTGTGTGTGTGTGTCAGTTGGCTCAGTGGTTATGGTTATTGTATTTTGAAGTTTGCCGGTTTGATTTCCTGTAAGTCCTTCAGAATAAGAATGTGTGGCACTGGCATACATATCTGATTGTGTAGTGCTGATAGAGTTCTATGCATTTTATCAGGAAGGTCAGAGATTGGTAGTTAAATGTAAATCACATCTCTGCCTCACCAGGTGGCCACAGTGTGTGGGCGATCTCTCCAGAAGAGAGAGACAAACATGATAAACAGTTTGACACCCTCTCTCCTGCCATGGGCTACGTATCAGGTACCTAGGCAACACATCCATGCAGAGCACCACCAATGCCTACTGTGGTTTAGTCCCAAAGCTCACCACTCTGTTTGCTTTACTCTCTCTCGCTCTCTTAATCTTTTTCTGTCTCGTCCTTTTTGTTTCTTTCTCTGTGTGTTTGTCTCTCCAGGGGAGCAGGCCAAGAAGTTCTTCCTCCAGTCGGGTCTGCCTTCCTCCGTGCTGGCTGAGATATGGTGAGCTTATGCCCTATCACTCCCTCGCTGTCCTCTGTTCACACACTACCTGATTGGACAGTACTGAGCATTTGACTCTGCCCCCAGGTCCCTGGCTGACATGAATAAAGATGGGAAAATGGACAAGCTGGAGTTTTCTGTCGCTATGAAGCTTGTCAAGCTCAAGCTGCAGGGCACACCCCTACCATCATCTCTGCCAATCATAATGAAGCAGCCGCCAGTGCCTGCCCCTAACCCCGCCTCAGCCATGTCATCCTCACGCTTTGGTACATACATACACACACACCCTTCATATGCAGATGATGTATGTTACGTTGGTAATATTGTGTGTTTCTCTCTGCAGGAATGGGCTCCATGCCAAACCTATCTGTGATGTCTGGAGGCTTCTCCATGCTCACCCCCATCAACTCTAACCTCTCCCCCATGACCCCTATGACCAGCCTTACCCCCATCAACTCTAACCTCTCCCCCATGACCCCTATGACCAGCCTTACCCCCATGAACTCTAACCTCTCCCCCATGACCACTATGACCAGCCTCACCCCCTTGGTACCAATGGGAGCAGGCTTGGCCCCAATGGTGGCCACGTCAATGACGCCCATGCCCCTTCGACCATCCTTGGGAAGCCCCGCTCTGTCCAATGGCACTATGGGTGTGCTACAGAACCTCCCACCAGTCAACATGGCAACAGGTGAGAGGAACCCAGATTTGTCCTTTACCCAGCCTAGGGCCCTATATTTTCCATGTTGCGGAGAACGCAGACGGAATCGCGGAACCTAGACATTAACGCAGAATTTAAAAAATAATAAATGTAATTTTTTTTCTGTAATCAAGTATAGTCCCGTAATATTACTAATTGTCACTGCGTATCTCCTAATACAAAAGCCATGCTTTTTTGCACCTCCCTTTCTTCATGTGTTCAACACTTTTTCCCTGTGTCATTTTGGAAATATATTTACTGAGAAAAATGATGACGTTTTCAATACTTATTTCATCTGCTGTATATGATTGTTCCACTTTACGTCGATTTCTAAGGAAATCTTTGTCTACTCTTTTCATTTTATATTGGCTAGATTCTTCTGTTAGAAGAAGAAAGCATATGCTTTTAACACGACAAATTCCTATACCCATTTTGTGAAATCTGGCAATGCATGTGCAAACTGTACAACAGTATTTTCTATATTTTAGGTTTGGGTGCGGGCTCCTGAATACACTTTTGTCCAAATAGTTGTTTGGTTGCAGATGGGTGAAGAAGTTGTTGAGCAAACAACTTTTGCCTGGGTAGTGGTTCCCAAACATGGGTACTAGGACCCCTAGTTGTACTACCCTGGAAATCCAGAGTTCTCGCGAGAGCACAATTTGAATTTGCTCAGCAAGTTACTCTGGTACCCTTGTATCCGAGCTGCACCAATCACATCGGTGTATCTGATATAGGCGTGCCAGAGGCGTGTTAAACAGATGACAACACGACAGCTCTGCGACCTCGAAGTCATTAGTAAACATTGTAAGATCGCTATGGATTAACACCAGTTGTTTAAAACGACGTGGGCCACTACAATGAACGAGTTAGACTTGGCTTTTTGTCTAAAAGAGAAACAAAAGACGGGGCTCGAATCGTTCCTTTTTTATAAAAGGACGTTTTTGCTGTTTTGCGACCTGATACGGCAAGAGTTTTATCTACTAGTTAGCTCCGCCATAGGGTTAGTGAAAACCCACTGGTGATTGGTTGTAGTGTTATCCAATTGCGTACAGTGAGATTTTCAAATGCATGCTTGGTGCCGCCCCTCGAGTTGAGTCATTTACATTACTCGAACCCAGACCCTTAATCGTTCAGGATTTGGGTCTGGATTTTTCCAGGCTATAGTTGTACAGTAACCAAACATGTTTGGGAACCACTGGCCCAGGGGGTGTATGGAGGTTTGTGATATAAAAACAAAAGTGGAATCACAAAAAATAAAACATACATTTTACCTGTACACTCATAGAACATTACACTCTGTATTTCACCTGTTCAGTGGTAGAACGTACACTCACCAGCCATTTCATTAGTACTGCGTTGGACCCCTTTTTGCATTCAGAACTGCCTTAATTGCTTGTGGCATAGATTCAGCAAGGTGCTGGAAACATTCCTCAGAGATCTTGGTCCATATTGACATTATTGCATCACAAAAATGCTGCACATTTATCAGCTGCACATCTACGATAAGAATCTCCTGTTCCACCACATTCCATATGTGCTCAACTGGATTGAGTTCTGGTGACTGTGGAGGCCATTTGAGTACAGTGAACTCATTGTCATGCTTGAGATGATGTGTGAGCTTTGTGATATGGTGTGTTATCCTGCTGAAAGTAGCCAGTAGAAGATGGATACACTGTGGTCATAGAGGGATGGACATGATCAGCAACAATACTCAGGTAGACTGTGGCATTCAAACGATGCTCAGTTTGTATTAAGGGGTGTATTAAGTGTGTATTAATTTCTTGTTTTACGTGTGCCAATAAATTAACCCCCACACCATTACACCACTACCACCCTGGAATGTTGATACAAGGCAGGATGGATCCTTGTTTTCATGTTGTTTATGACAAATTTTGACTACCATCTGAATGTCACAGCAGAAATTGAGACTCATCAGACCAGGCAACATTTTTCCAATCTTCTATTGTCCAATTATGGTGGGCCTGTGCAAATTGTAGCCTCAGTTTCCTGTTTTTAGCTGACAGGAGTGGCACCCAATGTGGTCTTCTGCTGCTGTAGCCCATCTGATTTAAGGTTTGACGTGTTGTGTGTTCAGAGATGCTCTTCTGCATACCTTGGTTGTAACAAGTGGTTATTGGAGTTACCTTTCTACCAGCTCAAACCAGTCTGGCTTTTCTGTCATCAGAACTCCTGTTCACTGAATATTTAGGTCAACACTTTCTGAAACACTCAAACCAGCCCATCTGGCACCAACAAACATGCCACATTCAAAGTCACTTAAGTCCCCTTTCTTCCACAATCTGATGCTTGGTTTGAACTTCAGCAGATCATCTTGACTGTGTCTACATGCCTAAATGCATTGACTTGCTGCCACGTGAATTGCTGATTAGATATTTGCATTAACAAGCATTTGACCAGGTGTACCTAATAAACTGGCTTGTCAGTGTTTGTATTTCACTCGTACACTGGTTGATCAATACCTTTGTCTTCGTCAAAGGTACCTGAATCTCGCACCTGAATCTCGCACCTGAATCTCGCACCTGAATCTCGCACCTGAATCTCGCACCTGAATGGGATTGGGAAGGAAATCTAAGACTGGGTGAGGTCACTTTTAGATTACACTACTAAATTACACTAAATCTGTGTCCATTTGGAGACGCTTAGCAATTCCAATGAAGTGATCATGTGAACAGAGTGTTCCTTTAAATTACTCAATAACTTCGGCCAAGAATTTATGAAATAAGGCTTTTACTTGGAGGAATATTTATTAAAGGGATACTTCACCGATTAGCATTAAGCTTTGTATCACTAGAAACCCGGTAGTATTTTCTAATGACCGTGCTTCCGTCCCTCATGTCCCTTGAGGTGGGAAATATCTCTATTGTGTGTCTGGAACAAATGCTTCTGATGCAAAAACTTTTTTTTAAAATCCAAGCTCATTGTTTACCAAGGCAGTCAGTAACATCAACCAACCCCATGATTTATAGTCCTAATCTGAAACTCTAAATTGTGTGTGGGGACCAGGCAATTTTGCCATTGTCTCAAGCTGAAACAGTTTGAGAGGGTTTATGTACTGTAACTTAATAGATTGTAGATTAATTGATTGTGTTGTTAATGTGTGGAACTTAGTGAGCCTCCCTGTTTGCAGTTGTTTTTGGTAAAGCTCCCTCTGTGGCAAATTACTTGTGTGCATGTAGGCTCAGTATAATTTTCGTTTGGTCTGTGTAGGTTTCAAGACTGACATTATTTCACTATTATTTTTACTCCTAGATGTTTGAGGAAGAAAACTTTAACCCTTTAAATAAAATCGTGTCAGTTCCACTTTAAGATCAGTTGGAGAATATGGTTAGGGACGTAGATTAAGCCCCCTCAAGCTTTTATCCTCCCTGTGCCGATTTCGCTACTGAGAACGATAGACTACTTCCTCTTTCATAACATGTCTCTGAAAGAGGATAGACTACTTCCTCTTTCAGAGACATGTTATGAAGCTGTCAAAATTATTTCTTAATATTTTTAAAGTATTAAAAAGCGATTTGTATAAGATAATGTTTCTCTACACTATGTATGCTTCGCAATTTATGTTGAAATGGGAAAATAAGAATTAAAATGATTAAAATCATTATACCTATTCATATTTTTATTTAATGATGGTTACAAGTGCATTTGTTAATTTTATTTAGAATCCTCAAGGAAATGCATTGAAACCAACGAACATCGGCTGTTGAATTTCTCAATTCGTAACCCCACCCATCCATCCTCTTTGTCCCGGACGAGTACTAAATGCAAATGTCTTTCACTTTATTTGACTTTTATTGATGTAAAGCGTTTTGAGCTGCATTCCTTGTATGAAAGGTGTCATATGAAAAGTTTTATTATTATTATATTAGATATTCTTTCCTCTGGTTCGGTCTGCTCTTCAGCATGCTGGGGATAGATGGGATCGTGATCCAAACAGAGATATGTGTGGTATGACACGGCACGGTCCTCTGATGGAAAATGGGCATAAGTAGACATTACTCAAGGAAGTAGCTATTTGTTAAGTTAGTTCTGTAGAGAACAAAATAATCAATATTGTAATCATATGACATTGCACTAATGTAAGCCTACAGCAGAGTGATATAATACATCTACCCATACCAAGCCAGTTGGAAGCAGACATATTCACCACCATTTGAGGCATTGTTATTTCCCATAGCCAGGTTAAAAGATCAAATCTGTATGGAAGTTAAGGAGGACATTGGCCTCTACTCTGCTGATAACATGATGTATACATAATGTAACCATAGTATTAATGTTAATTGCCTTCTATCAACTATTTATGATGTCTGTCTGTCAAGGCATGCCTCTCCCAGTGTCCTACAACTCTCCTCTGGGCTTTTCTCCTGGAATGAACAAAGCTACTTCTTTGCTGGATCTGGGCTCAAGCAGGTAACACACACAAACCCACTCTTTAATGCAGTTTTAAGTCTCTATTGATTTACAGCAGATTCCAATGGACTGTTTTTACTTTGGCTAACTTCAATACTTTTTATGTTCTTTATGTTTCTTTTCGTTCTTCTATCCTCTGTGTCTTCTGTACTGCAGCTCTAACTCGTCATCCATCACCTCCCTGGTTGGCAGTTCCCCTAAGACCGCTCCCTCTGACTGGGCCGTGCCTCAAGCATCACGCCTCAAGTACAGGCAGCAGTTCAACACCCTGGACAAAAACATGACAGGATACCTCACTGGTGTGTGTGTGCTGCTGGGAAATGTAGGCAGACAGATGCATGGCTTCTGGTAATGTTGTACTGTAGGTTACCAGGATGGAAATAAGTCAAGTGCATTCTAAAATAGCTCTGAATTGGGGATTAGCAAAATGGAAGCATACATACATTATAACAGCTGTAAATATTCACATTATTTCAAACCTATTGAAACGCAGGAGACAATTGTTTCCTGCCAGCTGTGCAAACGCCTTTCAAGTGGGAAGAAAATCCTCTCATCCTCTCATAGAGTTTTTCTATTATGGTGCTTACAAAAAGTGTACAGAATGTGTATCATATAATTTTGCAGAATTTCTTTACAGAGGTCAAGTTGGTTTTATATTCAGACATTCCACAGACAGCCTATGATTAAATTGCTCAATTGGACCATGCCCAGAGACAGTAGTTACCACCCATTTTTCTCTCAGAAAAACTTTATTACTTTCCCCAACATTGTTTGCCAGCACAGGCCATCTCTAGTGCTCCTAGTTTCGCAGCATGGTTTACCGTAGGGGACATCAGGTACTTGACATTGCTCACTTGCCACTGGTCTGCTGCAGCTACTGTTCATTAAATAGCTGTTATGTGGTGATGTGTACCTGGAGTAAGCCAAACTTTGAAACAAAAACACCCAGATGTAAAGGAGGACAAATAACATAAAAAATAGTTTGGTGAGAAATGGAGATTTGGAGATTTAGTAGTTTCAAGCAGCTGCCTACAGTATGATGCTGAGGCTGTGGTAATGAGTTGTTCTGTGTGTTGCAGCTGTACAAATAAACTGGATTTGATTAAATGTTGATCAATATATGGAAATAATTTTGTTTCAAAGATTGTGTGCAACATAATACCTAATTATCTCAATGAAACTTCCTAAAGTGAATGTATGTGTGACATAAAAAGGCAATTTATTATTATGGCCGGTAAAGTGTTTGGCTGGTGGATTTTTTCATCTACCCCTTGGTAGGTGAGACAGAAAGTTGATTTTGTACACTATGCACAATGCTGTAGTACAAATATTCTACTGCAAAAATCCCCATATATTTTAAGAATGCCAACTTGGGTACATGCCAACTTGGGTACATGCCTACTTGGGTACATGCCAATTTCATACGACCTTTAAATGATTTCCTGCATGCTGTGACAATAGCTAATGATAAGTTATAAAAGCAATTTGCGATAGTGGCCACTGTTTTTAAATATGATGCTATTGAGCTAATGGTTCTCTGAAAATTGTGTAGCATGTCATCAAACCCACTCAACTTAAAGTGACTAACTGAGGTAGGAAAGTGATTCTACTTATACATATAAATAGGACCCCCTCTCTTTGCCTGTTTATGCCCTAGTGCCTTCATCAAACCCTTAATGCATCTTGCACATATTCACCTGCACAGCTCTTTGTATAATTTGCACATTACCATTCCATAGCCGTACTTATTATGTTACCTAACATAGTGTTGTTTTTGCACTGCCACAAATGAATGTACCGTTACATAGTGCAGTTTTAAGATAGCTGCCAATTGACTCCTATACAACCCTGGTCCTGGAGTTCACCATACGGTTACCTAACCATTACCGTTTATGTTTACAATCTCCCCAAAAGTACCTCTAGAATTGCTTTTGAGAAGATAGAGGAAACCAAATGTAGCATGGCGAGGAAATGAATACTGACTGGACTAGCTTATTAGGACCTGTAGCTTATCTTGTGATAAGCAGCAAGATCGGCCAATCCGCTGAGTGATCTCATGACTTTACATACTGTAGGTGTGCATGTGTCACACACTTGATGGAATGAGGGGCGGGATGTGGGTCTTTATGTCAACTTGGTTGATGGATTTACATTCAAACATTCTTTGTTTGAAATCTTGTGTTACTGTGTGTGTTCCTAATCGTCAACACGTTTATCATCCTCGTCCAAATCCCGACAGACCTGTTTTTGTAAACTTATAGTAGCTTCTGTCACATCAAACGTAGTAGCTATGCCTTATTACTGGAAGTGACTCACTGATGTGTAATGTTGTAATGTAATGTAATGTAATGTAAAAGCTATAAGGGAAGCAGAAATGTGTCAAACTAAAACAATAAATAACTCATTGCTTTTTTCTGCACGTGTGATTGTGGGTTTCAGGGCAGCAGGTGAGAAATGCCATGGCAACCACTCAGCTCACTCAAACACAGCTGGCTGCCATCTGGTGAGTTGCTAATCATCACCATTATCATGTGTGTACCAGAATGTGAGCCTGTGTTTGACCTGCTGCTCTGTGCTGCCAGGAACCTGGCTGACGTGGATAAGGATGGGAAGCTGAGCGGGGAGGAGTTCATTCTGGCCATGCATCTAGTGGATGTGGCAAAGACCAGCCAACCGTTACCGCTCACCCTGCCCACGGAACTGATACCCCCATCACAGAGGTAACAAGGCGGGCACACACATTGACATAATGCAGATGTGACACGGACACACTGACCCTCCTCCTCTCTGGCAGGGTCACTATGAATGGCAACAGCATTTCCCCGTACGGCAGCATCACTGAAGGACTGGAGGCTGAGCCGGCGCAGAAAACCAAGAGCAACCGTGAGTACAACACACACATACGTACACACCAGTGATGTACCTCAATTCTTCACTACCAACTGACGAGGCAATCTATTGAAGTCACCAACCAGCCACCTTAGCACTCCTACATTGTAGGAAGTGTTTGATTGAAGTTAAAATACATATTTCTTTGCCAAATTATAATTTTTTATTTTCCAACGCTTTTAAATGTTGGCTAACTTTACTGCCTAAGGTCACTGCCTTGCAGTATAATTTCGTCACTGTGACCCAGTGTTTTGATTCGTGGTCATGGCATATCGACAATGAAAGTAGGGTGGGACAGAGTTTCAGCAGTACTCAGGGTGGACAGGTGTATGTTGACCAGGACTACCTCAACAGTCCTGTAAGCACATATGTTTCCTCACCAGATATCAGGGTTCTCCACCCTTTTGCTCTGTTTGTAGATCAGCACCGTAAATACTCTCCTTGTAATAACCAGTAAAATAAGGCTTGTGTCCACTCTTCTGCTAAAAAACCTTCCTGATAATTGTATATTACACTATGTAATGTTTTTGTCACCGTATTTAGAAAACTAGGCTTATTGTCACTTTTATACATAATGCTTAAAATGTTGACAATCTTGTAACTGAATGTTTTGCCAGTTAGTATAGAATAATACTGGAACTCTACAATGTACTGTATTTTGTTTTTTGTTTGAACACAGGATCAGTTTGAGAGCTAATTTTACAAGATTTTCTTATTTAGTTTAAGACCTTTTATTTCTAGCAATAGTTTACTACTACTTCTACAGGGTGTCCGTGGATCCTTAAAAAGTCTGAAATAGTCTTAATTTCGTTTTCCAGAATTTACGGCCTAAAATCTTTAAAAAATCTTAAATATGTTTTTCGAAGTTCTTAGAACATTGCGACAGTCATGCTATTTTTGTTCCATTGTATTTTGTCAAAGGAAGCCATAAGCGCTTTCTCTGAGCAACATTTTAGCTAGTAACGGTTGGCAGATTACAGTAATAGCTTCTACAGCAGACTTTAGCACAGTCTATCGTGCCCACATCAAAATGATGTTGGCAAAATATAAAATAATATAGTTCTAGAAGTGTTTCATTTATGTATATATAATGAATATAAATGATAATGAATATCTTATTAGCAAATATAATTGAATAACAATTCAAACAAACAAGCTATTGCGCTGGTCACACTCAACAAAGTCAGACATTGCATTCCAATGCAAAAGAGACTCAGTGCGCCTTACAACTCACTCCCTATGTCATGAAATATGAAACGGATGTCGGTAAATTGGCTGCTTAACATTCCCCAGTGCTGTCAAAAGCATTGCACCCATACTGGAGAGTGATGGAAATGCACCAAATTTGCTCTTTGTTTGCAACATTTCTAAAATTGTTGAAAAATGCACCAACACATGACATGTAATGTAGTTGGCTACAGTTTCACAGCTGTTTAGTTCAACTAAAATGAAAGTTTACACATTCAAGATGCCATTAATTGAATACATTGAGTATTTAGATTGTTGTTTTGTATTTTTATGCTCTACTGAAAAGTTATGACATGCATCTTACCCTTGGTTTTTCGAATACGGTCTCATTTGTGCTCTGTCATGATTTGTTTGTGCTCTGTCATGATTTGTTTGTGCTCTGTCATGATTTGTTTGTGCTCTGTCATGATTTGTTTGTGCTCTGTCATGATTCGTTTGTGCTCTGTCATGATTTGTTTGTGCTCTGTCATGATTTGTTTGTGCTCTGTCATGATTTGTTTGTGCTCTGTCATGATTCGTTTGTGCTCTGTCATGATTCGTTTGTGCTCTGTCATGATTCGTTTGTGCTCTGTCATGATTCGTTTGTCCTCTGTCATGATTCGTTTGTCCTCTGTCATGATTCCTGATTACCAGCCACTTTTTCCCAAATTCAAATACATAAAAGAAAAAACATTACTATATTCTATATTGCTTCAATACATTAAATTCACTATGAATACATATTAATATAGGTCAATTACTAAAGGGATATTTAGTGAAGACAAGTCTGAGGTGAATAATTTTCAGATAATTGACCTATTGTGCTAATCTGTTTGCTAGTTGTATGTCCTAATACCATATTTTAGTCAGCTACTTTTAAATCACATATGCAACAGTAGGCAATTTCAACTTTGAGAGGTGTAAAACTTTACTGTTGTAACACCTGATGTAAGCCACCATATTTACACATTTGTAAATTAATTTTCTAATAATCTGTTTGGAAAACATATTGGATTACTAATAAAAATATTGAAGCATTGGTTAAATGATTTATATTTACATTTAAGTCATTTAGCAAGACAGTCTTATCCAGAGTGACTTACAATAAGTACAGGAACACTACATTTACAATTTAGTCATTTAGCAGACAGAGAGTGATTTACAGTACATTAAGCACAGGGGCATTCTTCCTGGAGCAATTTAGGTTGAAGTGCCTTGCCCAAAGACAACAACATTTGGCACAGCAGGGAATCTAACCAGCAATCTT
>JACXGM010019430.1:0-18411 GCA_016801145.1 Umbra pygmaea
TGTGTGTGTGTGTGTGTGTGTGTGTGTGTGTGTGTGTGTGTGTGTGTGTGTGTGTGTGTGTGTGTGTGTGTGTGTGTGTGTGTGTGTGTGTGTGTGTGTGTGTGTGTGTGTGTGTGTGTGTGTGTGTGTGTGTGTGTCAACTCAACTGCTTAAACCCTAAATATATCATATTGTAATTGATGACTGGCTCTCACTATGCCCACAAATAGGTTTCTACTAGCTAGACATCACTAGTTCTGCCTCTTTAGTGATCAACAAAGAAGCTTCGCATAACAAAGTGGGTGGGGGCTATGTCCTGTCCGGTCGGCTGGTTGGGGTATCTTTGGTCACGTTGTACCTTTTCTGAGAACTCTGCCCAGTGATGGATCTCACATGTAGTAGCCAACACTACAAAGCCTTACAGCACTAGACCTGTGGGAGACAGAGACGGGATTCTTATTGGTTGAAGCCACAGAACAAGACATTAAAATAAAGAAATTGCTTCTGACAATAGGCCTAGTAAAAGGTCTGGTTTTTGGTGATTTGTCTGATGCATTTTGAAAGCTGCTGGTGTGTTTAAGTGAGCAGTTTCATCAATCATGTGTTGTTGCACACAAGTGGGTTTTCAAATGTAGGCTGTGAGCCCTGTTGCTTGGAAGAGTTCCCAGAAAAGGTAAAACTGTGTCCACTCTATCCTAAATGTATTCCATTTATGTGAAATCTTCATTTATACTTAGATTGTTTATGTGACAGAATTACTATTTGTTTGTGTGTACTGTATTTGTAGAATTGAACAAAGTGTGTGTATCACAAGGGATTGGACAATCTTGTGAGGTAGCACACTGCTGCTTTGGTTCACGCTGTAAGAGATACTTTCACAGACAAAATGAGGCAGGTTTAGGTTCATAGTTGATCTTTAAATGTGTCCTGTTGGATGATATGTACTGTTTGCTTCCGATCTATCGTTTTTTGTCCTGTTGGAACGTACTGTACATGGACCTGAGCCCTAGGAATCTCGATGTCAATGTGTAAAGGCCACCTGTTCAAGTTGCTGATATAGATTCTGCTTGATTACTCCACAGACCACTTAATTTCTCTTGTTTTATGGCATATAAAAACACGCCAGCTCACGTATCACTGCGTTCGTGGTTTTTACTGGTTGAGTATGTTTTCCTAAAATGGCACCTGCCTGTATACATGAACGGTACTGTCTTAAAAACTATCTTATATATAAACTTTCTGTACACTTACAAAGTTCTCAATGCTTGTTTGCATGTAGGGAAACTATGCTGCCGTGGAAATGTGGTGTTATTTTGAGCCTTGTTAGTGGTATAAAATAGCGATTTCGTTTTACTTCATTCCTGCCCTCACAACTACCGTTATAAGGTAATTATCAGTTTGAACTAAAACTGGGCACATTTGATTAGCATGAAAACATATCCAGATGATGACTGCCCCCCCTAGCTATTTGTCTCTTTACTCTTTGGGGTTTTAGACTGGCTCTTATTGGTTGCTCTTCTTCTTCTTCTTTGAGTTTTATGGCAGATCGCAACCGACTAAATGGTGCATATACCGAGACCAACTGTACCGGAGTGTGAGGCCGGTCATGGCCCACATAATTCAATTCCACCCAACTCAACCTGGCACCCTAAAAAATGGAAATACAGCCCACGACACCACCCCACATCCCTACCCACCCCCCATCCACCACCCACTCCACACCCTCCCCCCTAACCGACATCAGACAACAACATCTCGTGAATCATCTCCCCCATGATGTCAGGAATTCCCAAATTCTCTCTAGCAGCACACACCACTAACTCAATCTTAGCACTCTTTCCCTTTACCTGACTACATAAATTAACAACATGACAAATAAATGCCACAAACTCAACACTGCCCACCACCAATGAATCCATACCAACCATACACTCATGTTTGCACGTCTCAGACAATACCAGACCCAAATACCAGGACACGGGATTATGGGAGTCCGTCTTGATGGGCAGGTTCTTGGAAGACAACCAGACCTTATCACCCCCAGTGTATGCAGTGTCTGGCCTGGCACTGGTACCGGTCCGAATTCTTGAGCAGGACCCCCCTCGCCCGATGCCAGGTCCGATGGCATCAGCGGATGTGGGCCTGGACCGAGGGCACCGACAGATTCGTTTCCAGGGAGGGAAACAGGGGTGGCTGATAACCAAGCAGGAATTAGAAAGGGGACATACCTGTGGCTGTGGTTCCTTTATTAAGGGCACAAACAGGACAGGCAGGCACATATTAGGTGACATCTTTCTTCATGGAGGGCAAGCAGAACCTCCTGTTAAGGTAAGCCAGAGTGCGAGAGCTGCCAGGGTGACAGGCAAAGTTGGAGGCATGCGCCCACTGAAGAACAGATGGTCTGACAGTTTCATGAACAAAAAGGCGGTTAGGTAATACGTTACCTAGACCAGAATCCCTTCTGAGTGTTTCTCTGACCTCCTCCTCGATCCTCCAGGTGATTGCGCCTATGGCTGGGCACTATGGTGTCAGGCGAAGAGTGTTCCTCCCCTTCCTTGGTGAAGACTCAGCCTGGCATGGATTGAGGCACTTAGCAGACCACACATACTAAAACTTTTTGTGGTCTGTTCAGACCAAAAATGTAATCACCGTCCCCTCTAACCAATGCCGCCACACCTCCAAAGCGACCTTGACCGCCAACAGCTCCCAGTTTCCTACGTCGTAATTGACCTCTGCAGGAGACAGTACAAAAAGTTTACTTTACCATCCTCCAAGGATTGTTGGGACAACACAGCACCGATCCCCACATCAGAAGTGTCCACCTCCACAATAAACTGATGGGCTGGGTCAGGTTGGGACAGGACCGGGGCGGAGGTGAACCCGGCGCTTGAGCTCTATAAACGCCAGATCAGCAGTTGGTGTCCAGGCAAACAGCTGAGCCAGGGAGGTGAAGGCAATCAAAGGGGCAGACACCTGTTCGTAATTCCTTCTGTAGAAGTTAGCGAATCCTAAATAACTCTGGAGTTTCTTACGGGTGTCTGGCTTGGGTCAGTCCAGCACAGCAGAAATATTTGCCGGTGTCACCATGTCCCCAGTGTCTGTGTGTTTAGTTCTGTGTTTCATGTCTTAGTGGTTTCTCCTCTTTGTGTTTTGTCATTGGAAAGTGATCATGCCATTGGGCTCATGCAGGAGACAAATGACAGGACAAAAAGGTCACTTTCCGATACCTCAAGATAGCAGTACACCCAGAATTATCCTGAACACACCTCCCTGTTAGACCAGCATGCCCATGGGGGCAAATATGGGCGCACGTACATTTGCTATTTAAATTATGCAGGTGCCGAACAGGAAATTGACAACTGCGTCGGTCTTAAACTAGCAAAGACACTTGCGTTCAGGCTTTGCGCTGCGTTGCACCAGGTGCAAGATAGGGTGCATGGACCCTTTTTTCTGCCGCCAAACTAGCAAAATTGGATTAGGACACGCCCAATGTAACTTGCGCCATGCGCTTCACGCCATGCACTTAGATCAATGAAATAGGGCCCCATGTCTCACACAGCGGAAACAATGGAGCACCTGATGGCCTTGGGTTTTCATCTTAGAAAGAGTTCAGAGATCAATACTGGTGGAATAATAATAATAATAGTAGTATAATAATAATAACTGGCTTGCATGTGTCTTTTCATGCTCGCCACCAGTCTTTCACATTGATGTTGGTTGACTTTATGCCACTCCTGGTGTGACATTTTCAAGCAGCTCAGCTTTGTTTGATGGCTTGTGACCATTCATATTCCTGTTGATCCTATTCCAGGGGTTTTCAATGGGGTTGATAAAAAAAATGCTGTATATCATTGTGCTATTGCTGTAATACTGGGCTCAACTGTAAAAGAGACATTGGTGTCAGCATGATTTCCTTGTATAAATAAAGGTTAAATAAAAATATTTTGGGATTGTATTTCTACATCTGGAACTGGCTCATACATATAAATTAATATGAATTAATTGCTGCATTATCGAAGGTGTATACTGAACAACATGTTTGACCTACCAGCTCACAAATCACATTTAAACTATAGAAAACTGTAACTACCATTTCACCACTGTCAAACACTAAAACAGTACAAGAGTACTTTCAGAAAAAAGAAACAGCCTGCCAGAAACCAGCTCACTGTGACTAAAGCATCTATTGAATCACATAACCCCTGGGAACATTGGAAAAAATAAAGAAACAACAAAACAAAGGGCTAGCACAAATAGACATGTATAGATAAAAAATTAAAGCTTTTTGACCATAATACACTATATGATAAATTGTAAGAAACAAACAAAGAGGACACCACTAGAACTAGTCACCAATAAAATGTGCATGTTTTATATATATATATAAAACGATCAGTCATACCATTATTATCACCTGCCTAATATTGTATTATGTCCTCCTTTTGCCGCCAAAACAGCAGCCCCATATGCAGCAAACTGCAATGCACTCTGTTCTGACACCTTTCTGGATCTACTGATTGCCCCCCAGGTTACAGAGAGCTGGTAGTCCTATCTATTCAATTAACAGGAGTTAAAAAGAGATGCAATTCAGGGAGAAAGCTAATTGGGGATAGATCATAATTAAAACCCTTAAAGTAATGTAGATGTTATTGTTAAAAATCAAAATATTTAATTTCAACAAAAATATCCCCACTAATCTTAAACTTCCATACTGTAAATATGATTGTTTCTCAATCCTGAAAGAAAAGATTAATTGTTTCCAGTACCAGGGACATATACTCAGCTGTGGTGAACTAAATACCAGAACTGGATAAGTTTCAATCACTCTTATCGCACATGGGGACAAACAACTTCCCAAACAGGGAACAACATTTCCTCACGTACTGTCTGTACATAAAATGGGCTGCCATTATCCCCATCACTTAGGATTAGCGCAGACGGTTAGCATTAAAATGTAGTTATTTTCATCCATATCGGATTAAACATTTCAAAATTACAGTACATTTTGTACAATGTCCTTCATTTATGAGTGGCAAAAATATTTGTACAGTTGGCTTGAGAGCTGTTGCTTATTAGGCAGGTGTGTTTGTTCCCATCATTATACACAAGAGAGAGTCGGTCTACTGTTGATTTTTGACTTTGTATTGGCACGTGGAGTCTGTTTCAGATGTTGGAAAATATCAAGACAAAGGAAGTGTTAATGTAAGTCAAGCTGGCCATTAGAGGTAGATGAAGCAGAAAGAAATACATGAAACAGACATAGCTTCAACATTAGACATGCCAAAATCAACAGTTTGGTGCATAAGTGAAAGACAAAACTGTTGAGCTCAGTAATTTGAAATGCCCTGGCAGACCAAGGAAGACCTCTACAGTGGATGAAGAATGCTTATTGACGAAGCCACTACCATTTGCAGAATACTTCAACAGGCTTACTAATAGGCTGGACTGCAAGGTGCAAAAACAGTAGTTAGCCTCAAAAATGGAAATTATGGGCAGATGAGACAAAGAAGTTCCTAGAGTGATGGTCTGATCTGATCGTTTTATATATATATATATATATATATATATATATATATATATATCAGCCGCGGTCGGTGGATCTTAATTGGGGAGGACAGGCTCGTATTACGCTCGGAACCGGAGTGAATTGAATGGTGTGCAACGAACAAAACCAATTGTTTTTTTGATTTGCACACATTCCATTCACTCCGGTTCTGTCAGAACCAGCATTGCATTTTTCAACAATATGAGCTACAGTACATTCACCAATCGTCAAGTGAAGTCAAGAAAGACTGACTTTATTTTATTTTTTTATTAAAAACAAGTATTTATGTTAAGGAAAGTCAAGAAAGACTGTCTTTATTTTATTCTTTATAACAACATGTATTTTTCAGGAAATAGTTTTTAAAATCAACTTAAAATGTCAGGAGATACATTGTTGACGTTACTGTTAAAAATGCACTTACAAAAAAGTGAGTGGCAAAACCGGTTGTCACTTTTATGTTGAGGCGGCGGGGGTATTGTTGGCAGCTGCTGAATGTACTAATAAAGTAACTTGTAATCTAAATTAGTTACTTTTTAAATGAAGTAATCTTTAAAGTAATTAAGTTACTTTTAAAAAGAGTAATCAGTAATCAGATTACTTTTTCAAAGTAACTGTGGCAACACTGCTCACGTCACATAATATTGTGGCTTTTTTCTTGTCATAGCTATTGTTAATCGGATATGTTTGCTAGATTTGTGAGATTCTAAGCTTTCTTGACATATCAGAGATGTATATGCAGAGTAAAATCTGCACTTGTGAGCAGTGACTATTATCCACCTTTATTTGGACAAATTATCCCTCCGGCGGGATGCTGATCCCTAAAATGCATGTTCACATACTGTATACGTGGAATATACAGTCTCTCTTTATGTCAAGTAAAAAAATGTATACAAATCAAATGTCCAATATCATTTGTTTGCTAATAACTTGATTTAAAATCTATTTTGTAACACAACTGGTATTAAAAAAACATGGAAGTGATGGGAATATTGTAGGTAATAAGCAAAAAAAAGCAATTTTTCCATGCCAATCTATAATATTTACTACTTCTACTCTTGTACATTTTCCAGACCACTGCTTAGTACATAGCGTTTAGTATTACTATTACTATTGTCATTATTATTTAAAATTCTTATATTGTTGTAATTCTTGTTTTTTAAGCCCACTGCATAGAATCGCCGTGCCATGTCAAAAAGAATTTATCTGCATAGGATGATGTATGTTATTCGATGCATATGATAAATAAACTTGACTTGACTTGACTTGGTAACAAATCATCTTTTGGAAAAGTATATTGATTCTAGTCAATAAACAATTAATTATAAGCTTGGGTTATTATTCAAAATTAAAAAAATGTATCTACTTCTACACTTCTATCTCTGTTGTTATGAGCTAGAGATAGAAGTGTAGGTTTGTATAGTTAGATATATATTTGATAGAGCTATACCTCCATACCCATTGATACAGAGACATATATCTCCATAGAGGTCAATGGAGAGTGGTATAGATTGATAGAGGTCGATGAAGAACTTTATAACTCTATAGAGATAGATAGAGATTTAACTTCATAGAAGTTGATAGGAGCAATATAAGTCCATGCTGCTTGTGTGACTTCCAGATAACATCACACAGCAGTAAACTCTCCAGACATCTGAAAGATCCTGGCTGTCGCTGGGACTTAACACTGCCCTCTGGGTCTGCATATACACACACTGCCTTCTAATAGGAGAGCGAGATAGAGATGAGAGAAGGGACAGAGAGAGAAATAGAGAAATAGAGAAGCATAATATAAGCCAAGAAGATTTGGAACTCATAAACACTGCTTTACATTTAATGGACCTCTGATGTTTATCCCAGTCAATCTAAAGTTTACTGCTACCAATGCAAAGTCAACATGTATTAGCATAACATTGTCACCTATTACACAGGTGTCGGTGCTACATTTAAAACACACATCACCTCAAGTCAAGATTACAATATGTTTTCATTACTTTATGTCAGAACGTATGTGCACTGTGCTTGAGGTCCTCCAGTCAGCCAGTCAGTTAGCAACAGCCAGCTAGCTATTCAGCCACTCAATGAGTCAGTCAGTCAGTCTGTTGGAGCCTCTGGACAGCATGATCTGATCAGCCCCACACGGCGGGCCCTCGCTGCCCTGGCAACCTGCTGACGCTCTGAGGGGAGGAGGATGGAGGAGAAAGGAGGGAGGGCTGCGCGCCGAGACAATGGCATTCTTTCAGAGAACCGCACTAGCTTTAGGACCATGGAGGCGGCTGGGACTCCTGTGGCGGTGATGGTGCTGGCTGACTGAGCTGTGGAACACAACGCTGCTCACTGAGAGAGTTGAGAGAGAGAGGACAGAGGAAAGGGGAGAGAGAGACTAAAGGAACGCAGTCACTTGCCTGTTTAGCTCAGTGCCAGAAACGCGGAGCTGGGGAGGAAATGGAGGGGTTTAGGCTCTGTGGAGGGAACTGACATAACAGACCAAGTGAAGGAGAGGTAGAACAATCGGAGAGGACAGGAAGGAAGGGGCTCGTCTGGACAACAGAAGGATTCTAAGGTTACTTTATGGCTCTTTTCAATAGCTGTATGTGCGTGTGCATGTGTGCCTGGACCGATTTCAGCTGTTGACATGTGGCGTTACGCTGCGCTTCTGAGTGGAGGAGAAAGGAAGAGAGAAAAAGAGAAATGGAGTGTGCTTGTCAGAGAGAGGGGAAAATAGTTATGTGGCCGTTTGACGGGAGAGTTACGGGGCAAATCAGCGTGAGTGTTGACAGCCGTCAACTGGAGTGAAGGGGTTTAGAGGAGTGTGCACTTCTAAGGTAACGGGGTGATCCCAACCACTCTGAAGTGACTCATGTTAGAAGGATAGCGATAAAGAGAGAGAGGGGGTATAGGAGGAGGTTTTACTCTGTTGAGTCCTGTGATTGTTAAAGTACAGTACGTCATGTCTCTAGTTTGGACAAATGGACAAACAGACAGAGAGACTGTGACGTGTATGAGTCCACTCAGCTTTGGTAAGGACTTGTAATACATGGGGATGAATAGAACTATGTCATAGCTTAGATTAGAAAAGGCCATGTATGGGGATAAGAGGCTGTGTACTGTATGAGTCGTGCGTGTGTGCGTGTGTGCGTGTGTGCGTGCGTGTGTGTGTGTGTGAGACGGGTGGCAAACAGGTTGAGAGAGGCAGATCTGATCAGACGCACAGCAACAGTGGAAAGATCGCGTGGCACAGGCTGAGCAATACCACATCACATTACACATACACACAGCCACATTCAGACATACACACAAACATACTCACCCAGCCACACACACATACAGCCACAAAGCGACATGCAAACACACTCTCTCCATCCGAACAGCTGCGTGTGTCTATAGTGAAACTGAATGAGTGTGTGTGTGTGTGTGTATGAGTGTGCATCGTGTTTTTATTAGCACGTGCAACCATGGTTGCTTTTCTGTTACCATATGGAAGCAGGTTGTGTGTTTATCACAGTGATTGACTACACGTCTGTCTGAGTGTATGTGTGGGGACAACACACAGCATGTTGTCAGACAGTGTGTGCCTCCTTTGACTCATCTATTTATATATCTCTGTGTATGAATTGGGGCGGGGGAGTCAGGTTTGAGAGAGGGATCTTTTCCTGATCCTAGTCAATAGTTCATTCATAATTAAGCTGGTCACCTTGTCCAATGGCATCCTCCATTCAGATACTGACCCCTACGGCTGTGCTCATTCAGATACTGACCCCTATGGCTGTGTTCATTCAGATACTAAACCCCTATGGCTGTGTTTATTCATATACTGACCCCTACGGCTGTGCTCATTCAGATACTGACCCCTATGGCTGTGTTTATTCATATACTGACCCCTACGGCTGTGCTCATTCTGATACTGACCCCTACGGCTGTGCTCATTCTGATACTGACCCCTATGCCTGTGTTCATTCATATACTGACCCCTACGGCTGTGCTCATTCTGATACTGACCCCTTTGGCTGTGTTCATTCTGATACTGACCCCTATGCCTGTGTTCATTCATATACTGACCCCTACGGCTGTGCTCATTCTGATACTGACCCCTTTGGCTGTGTTCATTCAGATACTGACCCCTATGCCTGTGTTCATTCATATACTGACCCCTACGGCTGTGCTCATCCAGATACTGAACCCTACGGCTGTGTAAAATCAGATACTGACCCCTACAGATGTGTTCATTCAGATACTACCCCCTATAGCTGTGTTCATTCAGATACTGAACCCTACGGCTGTGTTCATTCAGATACTGACCTCTAAAGCTGTGTTCATTCAGATACTGACCCCCTACAGCTTTGTTCATCCAGATACTGACCCCCTACAGCTTTGTTCATCCAGATACTGACCCCCTACAGTTTTGTTCATCCAGATACTGGCTTCTACGACTGTGTTTATTTAGATACTGACCTCTACGGCTGTGTTCATTCAGATACTGAGCCCCTACAGCTGTCTTCACTCAGATACTGACTCCTATGGCTGTTTTTATTCAAATACTGACCCCTACAGCTGTGTTCAACCAGATGCTGACCCCTAAGACTGTGTTCATTCATATTGACGTCTACAGCTGTGTTCATTCAGATACAGACATCTACGGCTGTATTCATTCAGATATTGATTCCTACGGCTGTGTTAATTCAGATACTGACCTCTACGTTCACTCAGATACTCCGGTATGGCAGGGTTCATTCAGATACTGACCCCTAGTAAGGCTGCGTTCATTCAAGTACTGACGTCTATGGATGTGTTCATTCAGATACTGACGTCTATGATTGTGTTTATTCAGATACTAACCCCTATGACTGTGTTCATTCAGATACTGACCTCTACGGCTGTGTTCATTCAGATACTGACCACCTACAGCTATATTAATCCAGATACTGGCTCCTATGGCTGTGTAATTCAGATACTGACCTCTACGGCTGTGTTCATTTAGATGCTGACCCCTACGGCTGTGTTCATTTAGATACTGACCCCTACGACTGTGTTCATTCAGATACTGAACCATATGGCTGTGTTCATTCAACCCCTATGGCTGTGTTCATTCATATACTGACCTGCTTGGCTATATTCATTCAGATACTGACCTCTATGGATGTGTTCATTTAGATACTGACCTCTACAGCTGTGTTCATTTAGATACTGACCTCTACAGCTATGTTCATTCAGATACTGACCTCTATGGATGTGTTCATTCAGATACTGGCTCCCATAGCTGTGTTCATTCATATACTAAACTCTATGGCTGTGTTCATTCCAATACTGATCTCTACGGTTAGGGCTGGGCGATAATTCAATATTTATCGTTATCGAATTTTGGAAAATAGTTTTGAGAAGAATATCACATATCGAAATATCGCGATAACAGCTAGTTTTGTTCTGAAACAAAGAAACATCCAACAAATGAGGAGTATTTCATATTTCTTGTACTGTAGTTCAGTTATACCTGAAACTTCTAAAGATAAATATAACAAGGTCAATACATTTTTTTTGTATGTATTGCTTTTATTTGTTCATACAGCAGAAATACACTTTGATGTAATGCAGTCACAGCAGGTCCTTTATATATTTTAATATATCGTCAAGCATATCGTATCGAAAAAATATCTTTCTTATATCGTGATATAATTTTTTGGCCATATCGCCCAGCCCTATCTACGGCTGTGCTTATTCGGCTCCTGACCTCTATGGTTGTGTTCATTTAGATACGGACCCTATAGCTGTGTTCATTCAGATACTGACCTCTACAGCTGTGTTAATTGAGATACTGACCTCTATGGCTTTGTTAATTTAGATACCAGAGGTCGCGTTAAGTTTCAGAAGTCTGCGTCCGAAAATGCAGACTCCAAAAATGTGTGTTTTAAAGATTTGACCTGCATTCTAATTTAACAAATAAAAGTGGGTGTACTCACTGCTTTAGAATGCAGGAAATATGCCTATTAGTATGCTGTGAAAAGTTGTATTTATAAATAACACGTTACAGTAATCAAATCTGAAGGATAATGTAGTGATTGTTCTCGATGAGTGTAGATTTAAAATAGGCGTTAGAATAAAATGCGAACGTTCGACAAACATCTGTCATTATTCATTGGGTAATTACTAAGAAAGATGTATTTTTCTTCTAATTTCATTATACTTTTATCCATAATATGTCGTTTTTTCATAGTAAATAATAATCGAACTGGGGATTGAAAACTGCGTTTTTGAATGCTGGTGTTACTTGTAAAGCTTTATTTTGTGCATTATTGAAACAACACTCACTTTGTCACGTCCAGCTCAGGATGGGCTGGCGTGGACAAATTAACTGAGAAATGGACTCATGATTGATTATGTATGTTTATGATATTTGTGGGGATATTGGTTGTATATATAATTTGGATGTATGTAGTATTGGTGTTGGGATATTATTATGGGGTATTGTGAAGTGTGGCGCCACCCCCTGTTCTACTGGTGTGATATTCCTGGGTTTGTTAAGAAACCGGCTGGTCCTAATTAGTGATTGTTTCACATCACGTCGGTCTCCTTTCCTCCCTATTTAGTGCCCAGTGGAACAGGGGATGGCGCGAGTCATTAATTCTCTGTATGTGCGGTTTAATATATCGTTTTGGTCATTCCCGTGCTTGCTCTTTGTCATGGACCCTCTACGTTGTGCCCTCGCCATATATAGCGAGTTGAAAGTAGATACTACATATATAGTGTATTTCTAGTTACAGTAGACTGCTAGTCGCGTTCTGGGCTGCGAGTAAGAGCCGAGTATAGCTATTCCCCTCAAGTTGTTTTCTCTATATATGATTATTGTCCTATATGAATGCAATTCGGGATGCTATGTAATTTGGTTAATTAAACCTGCAAACATCCTCCTGCCTCTGGTCTCCCTCCTTCTCCACTACACCGCATCCATCCAAAAGTGTGACACACTTGCATATGTTTCTAGTTTAAAATGATACTGTTTGCCTAAATCACAGATTCACACCTTGTTTCTATAAATCATATTAACTGACAATATTGCGTTATGCATTACATCTGATTAATTTAGTTCTCTCATCCAACCCTCTTTGTTTGACTTTTAAGCGGGACACAAACGTTTCTTTTTAAGATCTAGCCCACATCATTTGGGCAAATAGCATTCACTCCTACATTTTTCATGTGATTTTGTAATAAATCTGCCAGTAGGAAAACATCAGATTACTAATAATAAGCATTCAACTCGTAAATACATAGACGGATCGTAAACAGATTCAACAATGTACCGTAGATTTAAAATCATAGCGAAGCGATCAACCTACGTGTGTCTTTATTGGCAGATAACTTAGCCAATAATCATTCAGTATTCCCCATCGATGGACATTAGAATGACCATTTGCCAAATGTCGTTCTGTCCTTGGGCAAGACACTTAACACTAAGTTGTTCATGGGGGATATCCCTATACTTTGTACTTTGTTAAATGATTAAATTGTACAAAATGTAAAATGTAGATAGGAGCATTAATTAAGTCAGTGTACGGGTAAATGGATAGATCAAATAAGCCAATAAATCGAAGCTTTACGAGGTGAATTCATGGTCCCTTGTGATAGTAATTAGAAAGTACAAAATACAGTATTTCATTTTGATACATGGTGTGGGTGCTGTGTCACAACCAGTAAATGAAATAGCAAAGATATCTTGTTAGGATTTTCATTTTCTTTTTCAATGTGTCAATGTTGTAATTTGACAGATCACGGAAATTAAATGTTAAATACGATTTGCCATTTATTTTTCATATTGACAGTAATAATGAGTATCCCTTGAAGAAAAAGAATGCAATATATTCATTTGAAATTTTATTTGAGTTTTGTCACAAAAAATGCATACCCATTTCGAAAACGAAGTCTTAAATTATATTTTCATTTGAGTTTGAGTTTTGTCAGTCATAGACTTTCATAGTGGTCATTCTGGATCTTTGCAGCGAAGCAGTCTGCTTGTCTCTTACTGGCTTTTCTACTGTGGGGCCATGCTGTGCCATACCACAAATATCACGGGTTGGATTTTGTTTCCATTTACCCACTGCCTGCTTGAAAACAAGCTGAGTCAGGCTTTATCAGAGGAGAAAAATACCTAGTACTTGCCCGGAACGAAGCAGCCTGGTGGGTGGGGTTATAAATTGAGAAATTCAATAGACAGTGCGTTCATTTCTTTATGCTACTTGAATTGTCATGTTTCCTTGAGGATTCTAAATATGTTCTCATTCTATGCACTTATTCAAACATACATAAAAATAGCATTGAGTATAATTATTTTATTTCTTCTTTTGCCATTTCCGCAGAAATTGCAATAAGGAACAGAGTTGTGCTTTTGTGGTTTTTGTCTTTGGGCAATCATGGGTCTGTCTTTGATTGCCTAATTATTACGCAATTTAGACAGTGCTTTTGCCCACATTAATAGCTTTTTCATAATTAAAAAAATCAATAAATACAGCATTATAAGCAGGTCTCTGAGATTGGAAGCCACCATTCTTACCAGCGAAAGTGGCCCTATGAAACAAATACCTCTGTATTCAGACAGTCTGACTCAGACTTACAAGTTGCCTGGTATTGTTGTTCTACCTATCGTTCCCTGGAAATGGTTGAGCCCCAAAAAAATGTCTTGTGCCAATTCTCGCTTTCTCCATTTTGGTCATCGTTGGGCTCCTGTGAGCAACTCTTAACTGTCAACAGTCAACACACTAGAACTAAAGTGGTTCCACCAATCAGCAAGCACCTGATGGAAACATTTGAGTTCATTTAAGTTTGGCTTCATTTATCCCAGATCCCGTGTTTGGCAATTGCTGTAGATAATTCTGGGCCACATCTAGTGCTGAAGTGATATCATTGTCTGGAATTGAAGGTACACGGTCAGCCAATTTTAGCTACTGCATTTTAAATGCAATGTTTCAATTATAAATAGTTTTAACACAGAGGTCAGCAATATATATTTATATTTCTCTCTGTTTTATCTAAATCAGCATACCACTGCATCTCTCCCTTTTCCTCTTTCCTCTCAGTTTTGTATCCTTAGGCTTGTTAAAACACCACGTACTATTTGAAAGCAGGAGGACGGCTGTTCGTGTCCCCAGGTTATAACTGTCATTGACCCTTCAATAGCCACCCTGCTGTTACCTAACACAGCCATTGTCCACACAGCACAGCCAAGCACCTCTTACTAAACAGTGTGTTCATCTAAGAGTGTGTGTGGTTGTTTGTGTGGTGTGTATACGTTAGATAGGACTGTGTGTGTGCCCTCACTAGCTGCCCTTGTGTAGGAACAAGCCTAGATGAGTTGTCATAGCTAGCTGAGGTTGGTTGCTGACAGGTGACTTCAACACACATTAGGATTTTTCCATCATAAAGGTAACAATAAGGATATTCTGGTCCCAGGAAAGTATAACGAGGAAAGGTTAACCTTATAAATTTAAGGTTAGGTGTTTGAGAAGAAGATTAGGGTTAGAATAAGGATTCGGTTCAGAGTTAATAGCCAAAATATTATTTTGAATGATGATTAGATGATAATGGTCCTAGATAATTCATTTTATACGGAGTGTCTCTGTGTGTACAGTATGTGTAATAGTGAAGGTACAGTGACGCGCCACTGGTTGCTAAGAGAGACTAGATTGTGGGTGGAAGGATTTCCTGTCGACAGGAGAGTTGAGGGGGGGCTGTGCTCTGAGGAAGCACATGTTGTGTTCTGTGTGTGTTTGGGTTCTTTGCCTCAAAGTGTTTTTTAGATCACCAATGAAGACACGCACATGTGCCCTCCTAATCTGATAGGTCTGATTGGGTTGCATAACATCCTGCTTGATGTCATTGGCTGTCCTGTTGTGATTGATGGACCTCAAAACCCCCAAGACCTTATCCTTACCCAGGGACCTCTCTCTCTCTGTGGTGATGTCATGTCTGTTTCTTTACTGGGTCCCACACGTGCAGGCTGCCATACGCTCTTATCATCGGCTGGCCTCTCTCCCAACGCCATAGTTACGTAATTGACATTGAGTGAGAGGGAGGGGTGACGTCAGCTCTTCTGCACCCCCTCCGCTCCGGCTAGCTACAGTGATGTCATAGTTGGAAGAAGCCATACAAAGGCATAATAGTTCACGGGGAAACCGTAGAGGCACGATCTTTCTTAAATACTTAGGACCTATCAGATTTGTATGATATGTCTACCTTCTTGTTTCCTTACTTCTTAAGTAGACAGACCATCACAAGCTTTGCAAATGTGACAAATAAAAACAACTTTAAATGGATGAAATCATATTAATGTAGTTAGACTAAACTCATAAGACATCTATACAAGTTCTTTAATGCCAAATGAGTAGATACATGTATAGGACTATAAAATCTAATTGACAATCACATTTGGAATATTACACTTTAAAGTCTATTAAAGTGTAGGTAGAAGCTTTTGTGTTGAGAATAGCTCCGGTCTAATGTTCATTTTATTGAGCTCAGCTCTGTTGTGAGAGGGGACATCAGTCTACAGCTGTAAGACCTGGAATAGACAGGCCACTGAGACTGAAGCTGCTTCGAACTGATCATCCTCTGTTGAGCCGTGTGTGTGTGTGCGCGCGTGTGCGCGCGCGTGTGTGTGTGTGTTTCTAACTTAACTCTATTATGAGAAAAACAATGTTCCCAAACTGTGGTAAAACAGATTAAATAGGTAAATGCAGTCTTTTCATTTCCTCAATTTGAAAAAGGCAATTTTGTACCTTAACTATATGGTTTAGGACAAAAGTTAATATTAGAAATGACCAGGTAGGTTCAGGGGTTAGGCAGTACATTGTTACATTTTAGGCCTATAAAGTAGATTACTGCAGTTCACTTTAAGGTTTGGGTTAGGGTTACAGTTAGGGTTAGGTAATATTTAGGGTTAGGATTAGTAAAAGTAGGGTCAATTTTGGCGTCCCCATTTAGATAAATGTGTTTGCTGAATAAATGTGTGTGTGTGTTTCTGTGTGTGTAACTGTGGTCGTAGACAGTTTTTACTGTCTGACCGTTTTCTGATTGTTTGACCTCAGTTCATTGTAAAACCTGAAAACATTTTAAGAAGAAGAAGAGATGGAAGGCAAAATAATGAATTTTGAATATTTGTTTAACACATTTGAATCTTGTATTTGAACATTCCCAAATAAGGAGAAAGACGGAAAGCTATTTATAAGTACAGTATGTATTATTATTTATTAGTATCCACTGGAAAAGTAGCTGTCTGCTTATGAGTACCCAGGATTGGAAAATTTGCTGCCTGTTTCTATTGCCAGAGTGTTGTGGCTATACCCCAGACAATGAGCGATCTACTTCTCGCTCTTAGTCTCTTTAACTGGCTACAGACACGCACTCACTCACATACACTCCAAGTCTGAGGAAATCAAAATACGCTTAACGCTCTGGGTTCAGTAGATACCTAAAGAAATAAATGACTGTTATTTTCCAGTAATTGCCTGATTACCATGTAAGAACTTGATTGAGACTCAGATGACGTGTGACCCTGTCCTCCATATAGCACACTACATTTGAACAGTGACCATGGAGGTCTGGTCAGGTGGACATTACAGGGAACTGTCATACAGGAGGCATGCTGAACCTCTCCAGGCCAAATCCAACCACACAACCTCAATTTAAAAGTATCGTCTAGACACTCAATCCACTGAAAGATACTGTATATGCTGACACAATACACTTTTGGCTTTGTCTTCTTCCAAACTTGGTTTTGGTCATGAAACTTTAGCCATAGCCACAAAACTACAACTAAATGCAGCACTGACAAACTAGAAGTTTGCAAACTGATACTCAGGTTAATTTAATCTCTTTCTTCTGTCTGTCTGTCTCTCTGTTTCTCCTCTATTCTCCTCCCTCTTTCCTTCTCTGTCTCTCTCCCTCCCTCTTCGTCTCTCCCTCCATCGCGCTGTCTTACTCAGCGTGTGTCTGTCCATGCGTGGGTTCCCTGGCAAGTCCAGGGGAAAAAATACTTTCCCATATGATGTAAACATGGCAGCAGCAGCCGCGGTGTGTGTACATGTGTGTACGCGCATGTTTGTGTACGTTTGTGTATGTGTGTGTGTGTGTGTGTGCGTGCGTGCGTGCAAGCACACCTGTGTGTCTGCGTGTGTCACCTGAGATGACGACAGGGCCGCACGTTGGCAAATAGGAACAGCTGCTTCTCAAGCGTTGGTCACGAGTGTGTGTGTTCCTTGTCACACACGTTCTTGTATCCTTCGCTAAGCATCTATTAACAGACACAACACAGCACAGTTTAATGACTTCCAGGGCCAGTACACAGCCAGTCTCCCCTAGCGTCTACACACCAACAGAAAAGCTCCACCGTTCATTCATATTTAATAACCCACTGATTCAAATCCCATTCAAGTCAAAACTGGTCCGAATCACTTTCTCCAGGCTGATTTGAATCGATCAGTTGGATAAGAGATTGGGAATATTCTCTCCATCCCTCTCATATCTCTGTCTTCCTCCATCTCCCTGAGGCAATGTCCTTGGCCCGTCTGACCTGCAGAGCTGTCCGTCAACCCCCGGGGGCGGCCTCTTCCCTGCCAGACAGCCAATCACAGTTGAAGGTGGTAACGATGTCAGACAGTAAAGTGTCGGAGAGGTGTGGCCTCTCTCCAGGTGATTCGTTACAACAAGACCTCAGATTATTATTATGATTAAGTGTTTGAGGGTCTATCGCAAGAAAGGTCCTTAATGAAAGTGGAGCAGGGTGTGGAGAGAGCAGAGGTGTGTGTGTGTGTGTGTGTGTGTGTGTGTGTGTGTGTGTGTGTGTGTGTGTGTGTGTGTGTGTGTGTGTGTGTGTGTGTGTGTGTGTGTGTGTGTGTGTGTGTGTGTGT
>JACXGM010019431.1:6300-18509 GCA_016801145.1 Umbra pygmaea
TATCTGTGTGTGTACGTGTGCATGTATCTGTGTGTGTACGTGTGCATGTACACACCAACACACACCCAACAGGCCCCATGTGACACAGTAGAAGCCGCTTAGACAAACACACAGGAAGAACCCTCAACAGATTGAATGATGGTGAGAGATCCAGAGCCAGCCAGACAATAAGGGACCAGTGACCCAGCGTGAAGGACAGTGGTGCGGGGAGGTGTGGGCAGCCCAGCCCCCAGGAGTGATGTAGGCTTAGCAGTGCAGAAACACTGGAGGGAACTGTGTGATTAGAAGGCGCCAACAACGCCCTGCGTACCAGCCCTATAAAGCCCCAGCCTGGCAGGGGGAACCAGGCAGCTAAAAGTGCTTGGCTGGTGGGGGGAGGGGGCAGGTCGAGGACCTCACCTCTAGGTCCTGTGATGACAGGCCGATGATGGTGTGTGAATGCCGTTCGGGCGGAGGAGGTGGACTGCGAAGAACCCACCGTGCTGCTGAAACCAAACTTCTCTGACTTCTTACATGTGGTGGGCGATGGTATCCCTGGCAAGAATGAGTGATAAGTGCAGTTTAATAAGGCAAGGACACGGAGACTTACAGAGGTGGTAGAGGTGAGTGCAAGGGAGGCCAGAGGGGCGTGAGAGGGCAGGCTAGGAGATCGGGGGGGAGGGGGGGCACAGGGGCGTGTTAAAGTCTCAAGAAGGTGTGACATAACGTACTGGTTGAGAAGAAATACAGTTACCTTTGTGCCTTGCATTGTGTTTCATTTATTAAAATAATTATAGATGTTGCTTTCAGGGAAAAGCATTTTGTCTGACATGCTGTGATCTGATGTCCATACATAATGTAGCCATTTTAGTCATTCGCATGTTAATCATTTCAAAATAAGTTACTAAAGTTAGTAAACTGTGTTAATCAAATTACCACAGACCTATTTAGAAACATTTTATAAACACGAGTTGAGAATGACTATGAACTAGGTAATAAATGTCCATTGGTCAGGTAAATAGACATTTATCTGTGCACTTCTGGGGCGGATGGGAGAGGATGGAGTCTAAAGAGGATCCTCAGATGAATGACAATCAATGGCATAAAGGGGATCAACAGAACAGACAGCAGAGTGTTTAGTGCCACCCAGCAAAGCCTCAAAGTCCTAGTGTGTAAGGGGTTGAGGTGAGAAATGAGTTCAGATAAAAAGTAATGTGGTTTTAGCATCCACATTACAATTGATGGATTCAAGCATTTTAACACTGTCAAATTGAGAATGTCCAACTTAATTCAATTAGATTTAACAGGAAAAAAATGTAAAAGAATAGTCAGCAGGACACCACGCGTAAGGACATACTTGAAGGTCCATACTTATGGCCTGCAGTAGTTGGTTGGTCACTACGTACCTATCTAAGCACTTGTCTAGCCAACACCACTCTGGCATCTCCTACTGTCCTGGAAGCACTGAATGTAATCTGAGGTCTGTAGTTGGGTCTAAGTCAAGGGCCTGATATGTGTGTTTGTATGAATAATAAGTATGTGTATTTGTGTGAATAATTAGTGTGTCTGTGTGTTTGTGTAAATAATAAATGTATATGTGTATTTGTGTGAATAATTAGTGTGTATGTGTGTTTGTGTGAATAATAAATGTGTATGTGTGTTTGTGTGATTAATAAATGTGTATGTGTGTTTGTGTGAATAATCAGTGTGTATGTTGGTTTGTGTGAATAATAAATGTGTATGTGTGTTTGTGTGATTAATGAAAGTGTATGTGTGTTTGAGTAATTAATAAGAGTTTGTGTGAATAATAAGAGTATGTGTGTTTCTGTGATTTATAAGAGTGTATGTGTGTTCTTGTGATTAATAAGAGTGTGTGTGTGAATAATAAGTGTGTATGTGTGTTTGTGTGATTAATAAGAGTGTAGGTGTGTTTGTGTGATTAATAATAGTTTAGGTGTGTTTGTGTGATTAATACGAGTGTGTGTGTTTGTGTGATTAATACGAGTGTGTGTGTTTGTGTGATTAATAAGAGTGTTTGTGTGATTAATAAGTGTGTATGTGTGTATGTGTGTTTGTGTAAATAATAAGAGTGTGTGTTTGTGTGACTAATAAGTGTGTATGTGTGTTTGTGTGATTAATAAGAGTGTGTGTTTGTGTGATTAATAAGAGTGTTATGTGTGTTTGTGTGATTAATAAGAGTGTTTGTGTGATTAATAAGTGTGTGTGTGTGTGTGTTTGTGTGATTAATAAGTGTGTGTATGTGTTTGTGTGATTAATAGGTGTGTATGTGTGTTTGTGTGATTAATAAGAGTGTGTTTGTGTGATTAATAAGAGTGTATGTGTGTTTGTGTGATTAATAAGTGTGTGTGTATGTGTTTGTGTGATTAATAAGAGTGTGTATTTGTGTGATTAATAAATAAGAGTGTATGTGTGTTTGTGTGATTAATAAGTGTATATGTGTGTTTGTGTGATTAATAAGTGTGTATTTCATAAATAATGCAGAAGTCTTGGTTTCTGCAGCCTTTGCAGCCTTCGTCCCTCTTTCAAGCAGTGTGTGAGGAAGATACACAAACATAAATATAGACACAGAAACAGACAAAACAATGACTGAAAATTACATTATTTCTGTAAAGACAGTTTTGGATGATGACTGAGAAATATTGTCCTAAAACAACAACCTCGGATGAGATCACTCAGGTGCAGTTTTAACCTTAACAGATAGGGACTAAATAAAACCTGATAATGGACAAGCAATTATTTAAAAACGTTGTAATGCACAGCTATGTCGGCCTAAAAAAAATTATAGTTGGCTGATAGCTTCAAATGTCTGATAATTTCTGTCCAATATGCAAGACTTGTTCATTATAATTTTTGTTGTATTTGGCTCTAGTTATGTGTCGATGAGGTCAACTGTCTCACTAATTAACAGCCCCACAACATTTATCACAGAAAACCACAATACGTGCACAACAGATGAACGTGTAAGACATTGAATGAAGATGCAGCTAAACGACTGGAGTGTTTTGTAAACTTTCCCGACTGGATTATGTTTGTGTGTCCACAGAGAGACGTTGACACACACTATCACCCCTACATTATCACCCCTACAGTGAGGATATGATATTTTAGACTATCATGTTTTTGTTTTATTTGAAGAATTCTTACCAAGTGCAATTATCTCTGTGCACTGGCAGATCATTTTGCTTAATTTAAGCACGTTCCATCTTAATTGAGGATCTTATTGTTGTGTTTTTCCATGTTTTTGCAGTGTACAACTGTAGGGCCCCAATCCACACTGCTGATTATACAGGTCGACCTCATCATTGATAATGACGACAATGCAGGCGACACGGTGGCCATCAAACACCTGGAAGTGTGCCAGGATCTCACTTGTGACATCAAGAAAAAGTAATTGATAATGGATAACAGAAAACATGGGGCAGAACTGCATCCACATCAATACGAAGCAGTGAAGTGGCTAAGGAACATCCAGTTCCTCAGTGTCCACAGCAAAAAGGAATGAACATCATCTATACCCAGTTATAAAAAGCATGTCAGCCCTGCTTCCCCCTTTGGAGGCTGGCATTGCCCCTCAGATCCTCAAAGCTTACAGCTGCAGTATTGAGAGCAGCTTGGCTGGCTGCATCACTGCTTGGAATGGCAACTGCACACCCTTGATCGTAAGTGCTTTAGAGTGTCGTGAGGTCAGCCAAGTTCATTCCTGAGGCCAAGATCCCTGTCATCCAGAAGGACTACACCAGGCAGCGTCAGAGGAAAGGCCTTAACTAAACCTAAGCCATTCTTTATACTACCGCATGGGAGGATGTATCAGTGCCTTAATTCTAGAATCAACAGGTTCAGCTTCTACCCTCAAGCCATTTGAGTGTTACACAAGAATGCCAAATGATTACCCAATGGATCCTCATTGTCCCCCGTTTGGACTATCCATTTAGTTCTAACTATATGTACACATTTGAGACGCGCATAATACACACATGCATATCATGGCTGCACGCACCCACATATACACTACAGTTATTGTTACCCTATTCCCTAGCCATCTTACCGCCATGGGTGTGTACACTATCCGTGGTGCTCTCATATCCATATACTTGTCTACTCGGTTCTGTTACTCCTCATACACAGTTAAAATGTTCTTGACATTTTAGACCTAGTTGTAGAGAAGTTGCATACATTCCCACCTTCAGCTGTTTGTTCCTACGTTGTTTTGGGGTATTTTAGTTGCAAATTGAGCTCTTTTGTCCATCAAAGTGAAACTAGTTAATCTGGTTAAACTGTTCCTTTCTCCCCCTATAAAAAGGTTTTAGATGACAACAGGACCCTGGTGATTTTTATCCTGGGATGAATTGATATCAATACCAGGAGGATTCAAAACATTACTCCATCCACAGCTGTTGACCTGAATGTGTTTTATTTAAAATATTTGGAAAAAAAGGTTTTACTCTCCTGCACCTCAATATAAACAGTACTCCCACTAATGAGACCAAACTAGTAGTGTCAACAGGAAATTAATGCCTATTTTCCATTGACCACATCAAAGCGCACCGTACTGCTCCCACCGACACAGACTGGTTGAGTACAGTCAGGGTTGTGTTTCCACAACAGATTGGAGAATGGTTTGTCCATTTCAAGCATTTGTGATTGAATGGGGGAGAGAGAGAGAGAATTTGCACTGCAATACAATGCATATAGAGAGGAAAACAGTAAGTCTCAAATATTTACAGAAAGCACAAATAAAACTATAGGTAGAACAACATTTTACTGGTGAGAACTGTAGGCTACTTCCTTTTTCAGAGGCCCGCTTATAAAGCTGTAAATAGTATTTCTTGATATTTAAAAAATAGCTTCAAGAGCTAGTGAGAGAAATGGTTAGCTTCAAGAGCAATGAAGTGTGAGACAAAGTATTAGCTTCTAGAGCTAAATAGCTTCAAGAGCAATGAAGTGTGAGACAAAGTATTAGCTTCTAGAGCTAAATAGCTTCAAGAGCAATGAAGTGTGAGACAAAGTATTAGCTTCTAGAGCTAAATAGCTTCAAGAGCTAAGTAGTGTGAGAGAAAAAGTTAGCTTCAAGAAGGCATGTGCCAAGTGAGAAGAAGAGAGAAGTACAGAGGTAAGGGGAGAATGGAAAGGACAATGTGGGAGAAGGCCTGGCGGGTCGACTGTGTATTAGACAGAGATTTTGTGAGTGTACTTGCTCTCTATGTGTTTGTGTGTGTTTGTGTGTGTTTGTGTGTGGGTTTCTGGGTGAAGGGGCCTGAAGTCTGAGAGTGAGTAATGAACACTTTAAAAGGTTCTGCCAGGTGGAATCAGAGGCGGGCCATACTCAGCACTTTCCCCTTTGAGACATTATTACATACAGAAGGGTTGCTTCTCTCTCTCCATGTCTTTAGCTTATCCTCCATCTCTCTCTCTCTCTCGCCCTCCATTTCTTCCTCCAACTCTCTCTTACTCTCCATCTCTCTCCCTCCATATTTGTCTCAATGGTCTTTCCAACTCCCTCTGGCTCTCTCCTACCTCCCTATCACTTTTATCTCTCTATCCTCATCTGATAACTTGGCAGTCCTGGTGGCTGACGAGTGTCCCTCTCCTCCTGGTCCTCCGCTGTCACCTCCTTCCTATTCCTCTGCGCTCCATCGGTCTTCCCCTCTACGGAGGCCTCCTTTCTGGTATACATCAATCAGGCCTAAACTACCCTGCTCTGCCCTGAGTAAGAAGCATGCACGTGGGCGCGCACGCAGCCAGACAGGCTATAAAGGAACGGGTCCCTGACCCAAGCGGACAGACGGAGAAGGTTTGGCCATGAATTCAGACGGCCTTATCAGTGCCAGGGACAATAGAGTGGTGTAATAGTGTAATGTCTGCTACACATAGCTACAAGGCCTTCTCTGATAGGTTGATATCTCTGATTGAAGGGACTGCAGGTAAAGGTCCCGGGCAACGGGAACAGTTTTTGATCCAGACCTTTACCTAATCCAGTATTTGGATAGAATACGTTATCAACATTTTTTTTATTGAGTATTTAATTGAACAGTTAAAAGCACATACACTCATTGTGGTGCAACAGTCAGGAAAGTGTTTGTGAGACATGTTGTGGGCTACCTGGGAAATGGCTGCTATGCTGTAACCCATGAACCACTTTTTCAAGCTGTGCCTACCATGCTGAATATTCCGCACGCGCACACATATGCGCATATTTTCTATCTTCATGGAGCCCTGAGAACTAATCTTGACCAAAACATCCAGGTTCTCTATTTCCAAGGCCCTAATTGTAACCCTTACCTTTTTTCCTTACCCTAAACTTAACCTCAGTAACCTAACATTAGTGCATAAACTTAACCTTGGAATAATGCTAATAACTCTAATCCTAATCGCTAATGCCTAAATATAGGTACCCCAATTCTTACACTATGCCCAATACAAAATGTTTCTCTAAAACTAACCCGTGAGCCATAAATCGTAATTCCTGTCATGGTGACATGGAAAACGACCCCTTGAGGTCAAATTTGTCAGGCTTTTGTATGGTTGAGGGGCCATCAGGGACCCACAACTATACATAAACATGAACACACACACAATCAACAAGAAGAAAATCCATGACAAAAACTGCACCATATGCAAGCTCCATAGGAACAATGACCCAGACGCTACAAGCAAGACCAAGGCAGAATAACACCACCTATGAAGATGGAGAACCTGGAGAATGTCGAAACACAGAAATGAATTTGTCGGCTTGCAACATTCCCACTAGATTTCAATGAGGTGAAACTCACTTTTCTATCCTAATATGGAAAATTTTGAGGAAACTTGTAAATTACAATAAATGATTCAGATGAACAGCCTGCCCTGAGGTAAAATGTGAACTGTTAAATATGTGCAAAGTAAAAATATGTCTTTCATATTGCCTTCTCGATCTGCATGATCGTTCAACAACATGCTGCGTGTGCTGTGTTGAAGAACATACTGTACTTACTTACACAGAATTACCAAAAAGTCAAAGGCCAAGCATTATTTTTACTGAAATTACACACGCAACCTTGATATCAATTCTACAAATATTTATAGCTTTTAGAGAGAGAAATTGTATCAGATATGCTCATATTGTTTTTTCTTAATTTGTGTCTTTGTTGCAGTGAAGCTGAAACAAGTTAAACATTTATTTTTTATTTATATCCCTAGTCTAAGTTGTTCTGAACATGTTCATTTTCTTTCCATGTCGAAATATAAGGATAAAAAATACAATTCAACAATCTAGTTTTAAACAAATTCTGTTTTTTAATACATAAGATTTATTGAGCTATTTATATCTTACATTTTTTTATATAGCAATATAGTTCAACTTTGTGTTGCCAGAAGCCATCAGCATAGTTCATTTATTTGCATGACATAAAAAAAATTTTAGAACAAAAAGTTGAGAGATGATCAAACATTTTTATTGCTAGAAATGTCATAGATTTTTGGACTAATAAATGATAATACATTAAAAAAATTAATTAATAGCCCAATTGAATTGGCTATTCCATTGGGTTAGATTTGCAGGCTTTAGATCCATTGCCACACTTATCAAAGTGCAGCTGAATCTCTGAAACCATCTTTTTAGTTAATGAAGAATAACATACGGTAGTTCCCTCTCAACAAAAACAGGTTATAATTATAATTTTTTTAAATTACCAATCTTTATTTTCCTGTGAGAATAAAACAAATGTAATTTTTTATAGACTGCATGTGGCCTAATAGCATCATAATATTTTAAGGAGACCAATGACAGTGCATGGTACATTGCTCTAAGTGTAAATAGGCTAAATAGGCTAAATACTAAAATAGGCTAAAAACACACAGGCCAACAACAAGAAACCTTTAAATGCCTCTGCATATCATTTCATTTACAGACTTTAAAATTTTGTTATGTTTATAGCACCTCCGGTTTGAACAGAAAAAGTCTAGCAATTTTCTCTGGAAGAAAAATGGTAAAGGTTCCCACTGAGGTGTAGTTAATGGAGGACACAGGCACCAAAGCACACAGTTCACAATGCAAGCCCTCAATACTGGGGCAGCTAAGAGGAGGGTAAAGGGGCCCACATGGTCCTCCTCCAGCCCAGCCGTAAACCCCTCGTAGATGAAGCATAAAACACAGTTTTAAACTCTCAACAAGTCTGCACCTTACCAGTCATGCTCACCATGCACTGATGGTTTTAACGTATAGCTCGATGAAGACCCAAGGTAACTTCTTAATGTGCAGTCACTCAACCGTTCTGAGTGCATGGAACGCTGAACAGAGTGTGTTCTAATGGGTGGAGTTTGTTAAACTGACATATGATGGTGCACCGTCAACATTCCGACATTCAGATGAGCCCCATGCTACATGTACACAACAGTGAAGAACAGCCAGCACAAAGCACTACCATATAAGGAAACAGGGTGCAAGGAGGACCACCAGGGATCTGTTCCAGTCCCAATCAGTTTCATCACATACACAGTGAAGGGAGGGGAGGGGGGTGTAGGGTCTGTAACCTGGACAAAACAAAACACCAACAACAACACACCAGACACCACAACCTACTATTCCTGATTTAGATGGAGGAGGGGCGAGGAGGGGAGGGGTGAAATTGGAAACAGTAATGCATCTTTACCTTGTCTTGAGATGAACGAACTAGCTAGCGAGCCGCGCAGTTTATATCCAGCTTTAGAGAAACAAAAGGAAGGAAAGAAAGAAGGGACAAAGGAAAGAAAGATCAGGAGGCAGAGTGAATACAGGCAGGGCTGGAGAACCCAGCCTTACCTCATCAATTAACTTCCCCTATGAGTGGACCAGCCCTGTGAGACGGAGCGTGGGTCGGGTTCACGTTACACATGCAGATGCAAGCGCGCGCACACACACACACACACACACACACACACACAAACACACACACACACAAACACACACACATGCATCCAAACACAAATAGACAGATGCATACATACAAAACAATAGACTACCAAGAACAGAAAAGCAGACGCAGGTGCAGATTTATGCTTTACGCCAACACTCCCACGGCCTGGAAAAGTCAATCTAAGGACATGTACTCATGTATTACTGCTCTCCTCTGAGAACACCAGGGACACGCCGGAGGAGGACCTCTGATTGTTTGCTCTGACGCAGCGCCACCTTTCCCCAGTACAGAGACATAATCCCCCCCCCAGACGCACAGCCATGTCCACCTGGAACCTAACCTCTTGGAAAAGCTTGCCGTATGGTGCTTTTCACTGTTACACTGGCTTCTAGAACATTGCAGGAGATAGAAAAGATGTGTGTGTCTCTTTTCTCTGCTGTTTACGAGACTGTGTTTGTGTCTGTTGTGCGTGTGCAGGGTGAACATTTGAAAAGGACCCTGACTGATTTACATCAGCCTGAGATACTGTGTTAGGACGCACACACACCCGAAACCCACACTTACTTAAATGAAGTATTTATGTATACATATAACACACATAGATACACACACAAAATACATGGTATGGAGGATAAGTGTGATCCTACAAATGAAGGACTTACAGCCAATCCTCCATTCTACCAAAAGGCCCAATGTCTCAAGATATTAAACAGTGATGAGTTTGCCTATTGGGGCCAGAGATACAGTACATGGACTACTAAATGTAGATGCTGAGGCTCTGAGGTGCTTCTAAAAGCTAAATGTGTGGGTTCTTAAGGTAAGAATGGAACCAACCCAACAATCTGAAACCTGAACCGGTCAAACAGAACCGGTCTAAAGGAGAACTAAAAGACACTTACACACAAACACACAAACAAACACATTTGAGAAACAGGACGCACACACACACTCAGATACTGTGAAAGACCTGGAGACCACAGTAGTTCCCATATGCACAGAAACACACACACAACACACTCACTTTTCACACACAAGACATCCATTAGCACACACGCTTCAACTCCCTTCCCACACACAAACAGGCACACACTCCTGTCAGTCCATTTCCGAAAACGCACACCATGTCTGTAAAAAGCAGGGGAGAAAAGCTCTGTACAGTGCAGAAGCATTAGGAGGGGAGGGTTGTGGGACAGGAGGCAGAAGGGACCAGGCTGTAGGCAGGAGCGGCCCGGCTGGTTGGCAGCCTTCAGTAGTACGTACCTGGTTCCACTTCGTGCCAGCTGCTGGCCTGGCTGCCCGGGGATCGCCCCTGGCCTGGGTAGTAGGACTCTTCCCCTGGACTGTCTACCTCATCCTCCATACACTTGATCCTCTTGGCGGAGCTGCACACACACACACAAACACCCACACGCGCGCACACACACACACACACACACAAAAAAAGCTGTTCTAAGCCGAAAAGCTTAACTGTCTTTCAGATATTTAGACATGAAATGTAATCCACATAAATGTTTCTCCAAATGTACACGTTCATAAATTAAATATCCAGTTTGCTGCACACATGGCCTATAGTTAATATACACAGTTATATAAAATAAGAGTCTTTTGAAATAAAGTGGGTAAAGAGTTGGTAATTTGTTAATGAGGTTAATATACACAGTTATATAAAAAAATAGTATTTTTACTTAAAGTGGGTATAGCGTTGGTATTTTGTTAATGAGGTTAATATACGCAGTTATATAAAATAAGAGTCTTTTGACAAAAAGTGGGTATAGAGTTGGTATTTTGTTAACGAGCAGAACATCACTGGATGTGAGCGGGAAGCCTGAAGTTATATTATGACCTGTATACATCAGTTCAACAAAAAAGACAATTAGGACAACAACTGTGGCCATCTGCATGACGATTAATTGTTACCCAGAATTCTATAATGGCCACAGTCCTAGGTCCAGTGTGTGTGTGTGTGTGTGTGTGTGTGTGTGCCATCTGATTACATCCCCTCCCCAGAGATGGGCAGGCAGATGAATACATCACTCTGGCCAGTGATCAAGGCCCTGGGATAGACACACAGCTGGCCTGTTCTGTGTGTGTGTGTGTGTGTTGCTCCTACAGGGTCCTGGTGAAACCGACCCTTCACAGGAAAGCTCCGGTTTGGCACAGTTCTGTGTGTGTCTGTCTACGAAACCAAAAGCTACCACACTTTCAAGTGTCCTACCTGTTCCCTGAGCCTACAGGGGTAGTGGGCCAGTGTGCAGGGGTTAGGGTGCATTGGGGAGCCACAGGGAGAATTATTTCGCTGGCTGTTGGTTCTGACATTTATTTGTGAATGTGATGTGTGCTGGTGTTTTTTGCTCATAATCAGATATTTAGGGTCCAATATGAACACACTGCCTGCTTGTTGAGCCGTGTTGGCTTTAGGGTGTGGGGTGTGTAGCAGAGACACACAAACACGCATCAATGTGGATATGTGTACACACATTCTGCTACAACATACACACACCACCTGTGCGATCACCACATAAAAAGCAAGTGAACAGAGCATGTGCACGTTTAACCAAAGCCAAAATGTGTGTATGTATGTGTGTGGCAATATGAAGGATTTTAAGGGGCCATATGTTGCCTTCGTTATGTGTATAGCTACAGAGATGGAGGTTGTGAGAGAAGAGCCTTGCAGCGCTGTGTGGGCAGTCCCCAGGGCTACACACAGCTCACACTGTGGACCTGTGTGTGTGTGTGTGGTAGTGGGACGTCATGTAAAATAAACACACATTACCATGATCACAACAACATAGAAATCCAGGTTCTGTGAAAGACAGAGTGTGTGATGTTACCTGCTGGATGAGGTGTGTGAGTGTGTGTGTGTATGAGGGGTTGTGTTGATGAGGGTGTATGAGGGCATGAAGTGACCTGCTAGAGGAGGTGTGTGAGTGTGTGTGTATGAGGGGTTGTGTTGATGAGGGTGTATGAGGGCATGATGTTACCTGCTAGAGGATGTGCTAGGGAGGGGTCTTCTCATGGCCCCAGGGCTCATGCTGTAATAGGAGGAACTGTCTAAGTCCGCCAGCGAGAAGTTAGGGCCTGTCCCTGCCGCGATAGGGGCTAGAAACAGTCAGATAGAAAGAGAGAAAAAGAAACAGAAAGAGAGAAAGCATTAAATGTGTTACCATGAAAATAGCAGTTTAAAATAGCAGTGTAGGATAGACAGCTGGGTTAATGCATGGTGCTGATGTGTCTATACATTCATGGGGCTGATGTGTCTATACATTCATGGGGCTGATGTGTCTATACATTCATGGGGCTGATGTGTCTATACATTCATGGGGCTGATGTGTCTATACA
>JACXGM010019432.1:0-18408 GCA_016801145.1 Umbra pygmaea
GATTAGTATGGTATGTCCCAAACTATAGTACACAAATATAGTATGTTACTTCCGGGCAATTTTCGAAGTATGCAACCCTGCATGCTTTTTGGGCTGATATAGCCCACAATATTTTGCAACACAGAATAGGAGGGGTTTCCCGAAGCCGGTCCTTCTTTGGAAGTGTTTAAATGTAAGTATCCAATAGAATAATAAATGTGTCATTACATTAGTTTTTTTTTTAGATATTGTACCAATATTATTAAAGTTTAAATGAAATAAGAACAGGCTGTCTCAAATGTTTAATGTTCAAAAGTTGCAGGCTTCATCGCTTGTGGAAGTGGTCTAATTTTAGATTTAACGTTAAGACGTTAGTATGTCAAAATGCTAGCATACTCGCTTACTATATATTTAATAGTACGTACTTTACCACCACCTGCGCAGTACGTACTTTTAGTATGTAGTATGCACATTGGGATTCAGACACACACACAAATCCGAGGCGATTCACACGTGAATGATGATACATTCAGATTCATGGATACACTCGTACATTTTAAACATTCAAAACTTTTTAGATATATGTTGAAAGTGTTCACAACAGCAGTAAGTGGTTTGTGCACATTAGCAGTGTACCAAAAAACCATGCAACGCACACATGCACCGAACCGAGACAAGCGAACTGAACGTTTCAGATGTTTTTTCATGAACCGTGCCACCCCTAGTAACCACGTCAACATACTCCGTGATCTAACCTACTTGCTAGCAGGTTTTATTCAACTAACCCTGAGTTTGTTCTACTCTATAATTGAAACCTGCCATCTGAATGTGTCAGGTAGGGGTTGTCCTGTCCTCAAGGAGCCAATTGAGTTTGAAGCACAAATATACTGAAAAGAAAAACCGAGCTGTCTCTACTTAATAAAATCAAGTCAACTTTTTGCATGGAATTTGTATGTAGTTCCAGCAAACCAAATCTTTGTCAAAACTACTTAAAATCGTATTTCAAGTATCCTATACAAATATTTGGCTTGTTGGAACAACAGAAAAATATTATGCAAAATGTTGACATAATTTAATTAGCTGGAGGCTGTTTTTTGTCAGTGTACTCCGGAGAAATCTCAGATGGGAAAGGGTGAGCAGACACCAATTTGATATTTTATCTTTCCCTGATTAATATATTTGAGCATTACCATTTTTATATACAATCTATCATTTATCTGAACAATATTCTCAGCCCTCACACCGTTCACATGCCTTAATGTGGACATGCTTAGTTAGGAAAAATGATTTGTTTTGCATTTTGTTTTTTTGCCAACGTGAGTTTTTTTATATAACATTGGTGATCTCCTTGGTTGTCTCCAAGGCAACCGTCTGTCTGGCTGTCAGAAATGTGATCCTTGCACTGCAACGGTTACTGTACAGTTTTGTGGTGCTCCGAAGTCACAGACCGACAAGAGCCAAATAAGAATTCCACATGCATCAGTCAAGTCAATCTTTTTTTTGGTATAAATCCTTTAGAATTAGAGCAACAAGTAATTCATATGAAATGGCTCTGAGTTTCCAGGTGTAGTTGGCTGCATAGATGGCACTCATTGTCCTGTCAAAGTTCTAAGAATTCAATGATCTAGATAATGATCTGGACCACCACGCTGATGCACAAGATGGGTGAGCAGTCAGAGATACAATATGTTACAATCATTTTTTAATTTAACCTCCTCACGCCCCCAGTGTCATACAAGGACAATCTTTTGATGCTGCTATGGTATGGCTTTTCTTCTTAAATGTCAGTTCATATTTGGCATAAGAAGTCATTCATGTTTCTAATTCCACAGGGAAGTAATAGGCGCTTTGAATCTTATTTTTCTCCTGTTGCCATGATGAAGAGTGTTATCTGTGTTCCTTGCTTCGACTCAGAGTTGACTGAACTAATTGTTACTACTTGTTCAGAAATTGTCAACTGAGTTTGACAGCTCAGAGTCAGTCAACCCAGAGTTGATCCAGAGTTAACCCAGAGTTAATTGTGCAACATATGCCTCTTCTTAATAAGCACGCTTGTTTGTCAAAGGAAATTCTTGGTGTTTTTTGGAAACAGGTTCATACATTTCTTGAATATTTCAGGTATTTTCCTGGATTTCTGGAAGATTATATTTTGGCCCAGCCACATTTACTCATGCCTAGCCAAACTGCAATTTGTGCCTACGCTCCTGAGTTGTAGAGGTTAGCATGGGAGAATGCACGAAAAATAATTAATCACAAATTTTAACCCTTTTTTATGTCCAATTCCTCATGACCCTGCCTTGTCTGCAAATCTGCAACTTTTTGGGCAGATGAAGGATGGTAAAGGGTGCTCACATGGTTCCTCCAACCAGAGTCTGATTCTTGTCACACTGCTCCTCCAACACGACAGCCTTTAGTCAGAACCCTTGCAGAAGAATTTCACATTCAACAAACAATACAGTACTTCCCCGATTAAACTTACATGTACAGGTGCCCGATCTACAAACAAGGAGTCAGTGGAGAAGGACGTGGCAAGGTAAATTAATCTGGCTAATCTCTCCCTTACCACAGGCAGTGCTTTGCCAATTTGCGCCACCTCATACTGGGCTCCATTTTGAACGTGTGACCAAGAAGCTGTCCTTCAAAACAGTGACATAGCTTACTATGCTACAAGGAGCCCCCCCATTTAAACAAATATATTTGAAAAGAGACATCATCAGTTCCCATATTTGCAAAAATACCAAAACATCACTATTGCTTATTGCCAGTGTTTGTCAATGATTCACATACAGTAAAGAACAGGCATTAAACATTCAGCACATTCAGTTTACAGCATTCAAGATTTTCCTGCAATTACGTGACACAATTACCCCAATTTATACATATCTCTCAGCGATAAATTATTCAGTGTATACACAGATCCTGTTCAGTGGCTACACATTAATGTTGCACATTCCTTTAACATCTCTTAAAAATAACTAATGTGTGAGACATTAATACGTGGCAGGATAGACAGCACTTAAGTAGACCCAAGAGGTAGCTAGAATGACAAATTCAGCAGAACCATATTTGGGAATTAATTTTCCCTACCAGATGGGAAAACAATACCCTGCTAAAAGAGTTAGCTATGGGGGTCCCTCTTCCTGTCTGTCTCCCGCTGAATGTCACCTTTACTCAGATGTCGAGATGCCAACTTCTTGTATTTACTGCTACTGAACCAATGAAACAGAGTCAGCATCACATGTAATTATTGCAAATAAGCTACAAGCTACTGCTACAACTAGTACTACTAATATTTTGAATTATTATTATTGTTACATTTATGTAATGCTTTTCGTAGAACTCAAAGTGCTTCAAGAGTAAAAAACAATGAAGAAATGTATAATTGACAGGTCAGTAAACTACAAGGATGAAGAGGTCATGGCTTCATTGGATGGTAGATGATTGTGTTGGAGTCTGCTAGCGATGTTATCAAGGGCAAGATGAGGGTCCAGCTGCTCTACGAGCCACAGGACAATGCCTCTACTGTGTGACTTCCATTTGTGTGATGCCATGGCAGTTCTGGGTGCTTTTAAGATAACCACAGAAAAAATATCAACTACGTCTCCTCACTAACATCTTTCTCTACACTGCTGTATTCCCCTATCTCCCCTTGCTCTTAGGCTTCAGGCAACTCTTCAATGTTTTCTTAAAAGATCAGGAGCTGACAGCCAAGTTAAAAATAAAATTATTTGACTGTGTCCAGATGCATTTATCAACCAAAAACATTAGTGAGCTAGCTAAATGTAATCAGCCAAAACATGTTAACCTGTCAGTTCACCTGGAGCTCAAGACTACAGTACCAGTTATGCAACAAAACTAAGAGGTAATATCACCATATACAAAAGTTTTTTTTTAATAGTAATTTCACAATACTAAAATTGACATACCGTATATTCCAGTGTGGTTTTGGTGTAAAGCTATAACATATGTACACGCAGATGTCTGTACATACATGCACACATGCTCCCTTCATAAATAAGTTACAAGGAACACAACATTGCCGAGAGTAAAACAGGCCAATCATGTCCTAATTCTGGCTTCAAATCAGGAGGCCAGTATTGTGCTCAGGAGACTATTCACAGCCTTTCATAGTCATTAGGAAGGGCTGTTATGGGCAGACAGACACTGGTGTTGATTGAATAGAGAATTCCCCCGTTCATATCCCACGCCAGTACAAGGATAAAATCAGACTACATGATTGTACAACGTAGCCAGGATATACCCTAGTGCATATGTCCCCTATTAGATTGGTTTTACATTTCCTCAAAAAGCACATGAACATTTCTGGTGTTACATTTGATCATTGCGGGGCGCAGATGGCTCAGTGGGTAGAGAGGCGGACTTGTAGTCAGAAGGTTGCCCGCTTCACTGCACCAAATGTTGTTGTGTCCTTGGACACAGCACTTTACCCTAATTGCTCCCAGGTCGTTGCTGTCAATAAGAACTTATTCTTAGTCAATTTACCTGGTTAAATAACGGTAAAATTTAAATAATGTTAACTGTAAAAAATATCAGTGAATAAACAGTAAAAGGTACTAGTAATCTAGTACCTTTTACTGTGTTTACAATTATATTTTTTACAGTGTTTGAAAGGTGCTATTAAGTACTGTATGTCTTCATAAACAAGTTTAAGTTGCTGTTCAATTTACAGGGTTTCATTTACAAGGCCCCAAAAGAAGATAAGAAAATGAAGATAGTTACCTGAACCTAGGAAAATTGGAACTTGTCCAGTAAAAACAAACACTTATTTTCCAAGTGAAATAATTTTGCCACATTTTGCAACTAGGTTCTCTAGTAAACATGAGGTAGTTACCACCACATCTCTCTGTGAGTTGTTGATAATGATATAGGCAGGTTGGGATAATCGAAACTGACAGGTCCAGCAGAATACAAAGTGAAATGATAGTGGACATTAGTGTATCTACTAGTGATTGGCTGTCTATCATCTTTCATTCCAGTTGGGTAGATAAAGTTTCTCCTCAAATGTCACTCTGTGCGATCTAGCAGCCCCCGCACCCCCTGAGGTGCTCTCTTAGCGCCCCACTTGCAGAAGGTCAAATGCGATTTCCAGGTCTTTGCATTCACCTCATTGAATGTCATATTTCCAGGCCACATATGAATGCAGATCTTAGTGATTTTGTGGCCTTCAAGGACAATATGTCCATCAGGGAAAAAAGCTGTTTTCAACAGCAACAAGCTGACTTTAAATGCATAAGTTCAGCAGCGATAGCTACCATATATTTCGCAATTAGTAAAATTGTGTAACTAGGAGGAAAAAATAATTACATTGCCATGTGAACAGCCTGTATTAACACAAAAAGGTGCAACAACTAAGAAAAGCTAAACAAGTTCCGGAAACATTTGACTGACAGAAATGGAATAACTTTTTTCCTGAACAAAGTGAGGGGGGGGTCAAAATCAAAAGTAAATCAGTATCTGGTGTGTCCACCAGCTTCATTAAGTACTGCAGTGCATATGAATATACATAATCTTGGCTTTGTACAGTATACTATAATGTCTTAAAATGTAAATGTGAAATATGTTGCCATTCAGGTAAGCAGAGCTGGTATTGCTGTGTGAAATAATAGACACAGTACTTTATTGAGATCAGTTCCTATTTCGAGATGATGAACATTTCATTACATTATATTTCCTCCATCAATAATTCAAAACCAGGCTACTAATTGAGTCATTATTGCCAAAGGTCTGTGTGGTGCTCTTTGTCTGTGCTTCTCTGTATGGAGATGTCTGAATGGCTGAAGATAGAACAGCTACAACATGTTCATTTGTTTTAGTTTTATGCTATTTGGGTGTTTATGCTACATTATAATGAAAATAAAAATAATATAGACTCAGCATTCTCTAATGACTACATTTAGAGGGAACAGATTATTAATGACGGAGAAGGCTGTATATTAGCTTTGGTATGGGCATCTTGCTAATAGAGTTTGACATGATTGTTGTAAGGCTGTGTTGCTGAGGCACACAAACTGCACTGGGGCATAGCCAGTCAAGGGGTATATGTACTGGGAGGTAAGGCATAGTAAGTGTCACGGTCTCCCACGGGGAGCTGAAAGGATTTTAGTTCTCTTTAGTGCTATCCTCGCTACCCCACACAACATTTCCCTACCAGATGTTGGATAGACTTGGCGGGGCCGTAGACAGGAGCTACAGGCCAAGAAGGGAGACACCATCCATGACAGCCTTGGGCTAGCTACCCCCCTCATGCAACGCGCAGGGAAAACCATGAACAGCTACCATGGTTTCCTAAACAACTTTTTTTGGGGGTGGCAGAAGCGTGTACACTCAGCCCACTTGGACAAAGGATGGCATAGAGGAGCAGGAGCAATACGTCGATGAGGACAATGGCGATGAGGAAATGGACCTGATATGTTGGCAGGCGGACCAGGAAGAATGTTAGGAGGAAGGTCAGGGGGACTTGGACAGTGATCTCCAGAGCACAAGCCCTAGTTGGCTAGACGCGCACTGCCTTTCCATTCTACCATCTGGCTGCCCTAGCCAACTATGGTCCCCCTCGCCACCAGTCTTGCAACCCAGATGGTTGGGGATGCTAGTCGACCTGCAGGACCCTCCTCCGCCTGGTCCACCACAACCACAGACCTCCCAGCAGCCTACATCCCCTTCGGATACCAGCCATGTATGCCCTGCTCCTCTCCCCTGTGCCAATTGCTGAGATCTCTGAGTCTTAGCCTGTAGTATGTTCCTCATTGTCAGAGCCTATAACTCCACACTCAATGAGGAGTCTGGAGGAGAAGGAAGCAGAGGCCACGAAAGAGGCCCCTAAAACTACAGAGCCTGTACCGGAGGACCACTTAGCTGCGCCTCTCCCAGGAGAACAGACTCGTGTTCAAGTCGGGGGCCGAGTTTTCGACTCCTCATCCAGTGATGGCCGTACATGAGCCCTGACAGGTGCTGGCCACACCGCAACCTGCATCAGGATACGGGCCACCTCACCCAACGCCGCAGCCTGGGGTTCTATCCCCTGTGAAAATCAACCCACCTGCAGCTGCTGGTGAGACCACCGTGGGACCACCAACACCAGCAGTCGAGATTTTCGGGGGTCCACAGCTAGCGGAAGCAGTGGAGACCACCGGGGTCCCGCCGTCAACAACAGGAATCTCTGGGAGTCCACATCCACCTGCAGCTGCAGCAGAAACCAGTGGGGGTCCCACGAAGTCAGTGGTTGCCACAGAGATCACTATGGGTACAACATCGAGATGTTGCCCCCTGGTCCACAGCATGCCATACAATCCCTAGCTGCCGTCCCCGCTCCCTCTGATGAGACGGGTGCCTCCCTGGGGGACCTGACAGGATTTGAGTTTCTCCCGTATTTGTTATGGTTTAGTTCCAGGATGTGTTTGTTTTACTTGCTCCCCTGTATGGAATTGTGTATAGTTTCTGTTCCAGCTATTCTTAACCACATGATTTCTAGTACCCAATAGATCCCGGTCTTCCATTCAAAGCTGATACCATTCACCTCATTAGTATGTCTATTTAAAGTGTGTTGGAGTATTGTCAGTTTGTGAGACATTGTTGTACATTACATGTTAGTCTGTGTTTAAAACGAAGCATTGTTTATTACTATTTCTGCCCCACAAGGTGTTTTTATTCACATCTGTCTCAATCCTTTTTAGCACCATGGACCTAAACTGTGACATTAAGCCTTTGTTTGGAGACTCTTGGCCATAGTTAGACTGCTCGAAGGTAGTGAAATCTTTATCTTCTACATTATACATTTTCAAATGCATCTTGCAGTATTTGTCTGTTTTGTCTTTTCATAAATGAATGTTAAATTAAAAGAAAATGTGTTATTGCTATTACCTGATAAAAGTACAGAATTTGTCATAAAATGAGGTAAAAATAGATAATCAGCTGGCAAAACGTCATTGGAAGATAAAACAGATGGTTTTTCGTGACCTTTGGAATGGATCGAGTCCCCATGAGATGGAGATATTAATTCATATGTGAATATGGTGACTAGGCAAAGCATGTGTCCTTGATGCACTGTCCAGTACTCCATCTGCTACCAATATAGTGTTTATTCATTCTTTTTCAGATGATAATTACCCAGTCTGAAACAGGATTTCTCACTTTTGGAGAATTTACAAGGCAAATGTTATCAAAGAAATCTACTAGATTTAGTCATCTAATTTAAACATTTCTGTTTTCAATTCACTGCTTTGATAGACTGACTTGCCTTAAACAAATGGCTGACCTTGGTGAGGGGAAAACACTAAATGTGTTCCAACAAACTGGGAGGAACCGAAGAGGCTTTAGAACAATAAAAAATTCATGGCCCTCTGAACACAGACATCCAGGGTTTTTCACAGCAGCCAGCCACCACCCATCACCCTTCTGTGGGGTCAAATGGCCCTTCTGCTCCTCAAAGAGAGTCACCTTTGAAAGACTGCAACCACGCATAACACATGCCCCAGATACTTCAGCAGAAGGGCGAGCTACTGTAAGCTGGGACTGTTATGTTCTCATTATCCATTTAACTCCAGCTCACTGCTTGGAGTCAGCTTCCCTTTGTTCAAACTCATTCAGTTACAAAGTATTATTACACCCCTTGGAACAAGATCGTTTTACAAAGCCCACCAAAAGGCCTTCATCTCACTGGCTAAGTGTCTATATTGCGGAGAAAGACATTGTGGATGGGCTGTACTGTATCTCCCCTCCCAACACAGCAAAATCCAGTTGGTAAATTAAACACTGTCATTAAACCGATTGTCATGAAATACTGTAGGCGGTGGTTGTTCATTAGGTTGTGTTGGAGAGGAAGGTAGACCACCCAGGAAGTGGAGTTCTTCGTATTTAATTAACTCATTTCAGTAATAATTAATAACACAAATAGTTGTTCGGTAAAGGGTAACGAACATGCAAATGAGCCGCACAATGAATATACTAACTACTGTGCTCTGACGCGCCACAGACGCAATGGTACTACAGTATACAGAGTGTACGCCTTACTCACATTTACAACATACAGTTTACTTTTAGTGATGAAGGCACAATTAGTCAACTGTATCTGGTCCTCAACACATAAAACAATGTCCAACCGAAACAAGAGTAAACTCTCACTGAACAACAACCATCCTCTGGATCACTGAGTCTATGTAGGCAGCTTGATTACTAATCATGGGTGTGGGTCCTTAAGATAACCAAGCAGCCCACATATCCCCAGTGGATCCAGACCATAAATTAAACATAAACAATCCCAAAACTCATATTAAACAACTCAAATATTCAACAGTTCTTTAAACATTAATACATTTTTAAGAAACTCAAGTTGTCCTAAAATTTCACAGCACTGCCCAGATCTTGAAGGGACAGGTACATTGTTTTAAAATAATCTGACTCTAAAATATTAATGACGTTCCAGTTTACTGAATCCAATTACAATGTTAGTGTACTACTGCATTTGGCTAACCCACTGTATGTTGTACATAATACATGGCTATCTACCTTCCAGATGTTGTTGTAACAAAATTCTTCCATATCCAAAAATGATCAGGAGTTTGAAAATTCAACAGGCTTTTATTAGTAGTTTACATTACAACAGACATTTGAGTTGGCACCATTTCCTCCCAGTCTTCTTCCGTTGCAGCTCCCCTCTACTTCCTGGTAGCCCCCTTAAATACACTCAAACCCATGTGGTCAGATTTATTATATATATATATATATTGTATTCAATACATACTAATTAATATGTCCAATTCATACTGGATATCTAATGCAAGTAAAGCTATAATTAATAGTATTCACATATTTCCATAACCTATAGCACATAGGACCTTTTTTTCCACCACAATGTTACGAAATATCCTAAACCCATTACATTTTATTAATTACAATTGGACCAAATCAAATCTCACTCCTCTCATTTTGTTTACAAAAAGTGGTTTTCCAACCAATCACCGCCTTCCCTGAAGATAGGTTATATTTACACAGTGATCCAGTCTGGTTTTAAACTCCAACATAGATGTTAAATTTGCTTTTGCGGGGGTCCACATGGCATAGTGGGTTAAGTCCCTGGATTGGAGGACAGTCTACGTCATGACAGTCAGTGGTTAGAGCCTGACTCTGGGTTCTCTGACCTTCCCCGGACTGCCTGCACGAGGCAGTGCAAATTGGCATAGTGCTGTCTGGGATTTGGGTTAGATAAGTCAGTAAAGTCTATCCTGCCGTGTTGCTCTCCAGTGACTCCTTGTGTCCAGATCGGGCGCCTGTAAATTAAATTGTGGAAGTATAGTTGGTGAATGTTATCACCCCGTGCATGATCTTACTAAAGGCTTCTGTTTTGGATGAGCAGTGTGGAAATAATCGGGCCGCTGTGTGACATGTGATTGGATGAACTATGTGCGCGCCTCTTGCCATCACAAAGATCTGTCCAATGAGTTGCAGTATTGCCGACAAGGCAGGGTTATTGGGGAAGGGAGGAAAATTGAAAAAAGACTAAAAAGAAAATAGCTTTTAATAGTCTCAGAAAAAGCTCTGCATGCGTCTGTTTTAGTGCTTCCTGGCCATAGTCCTGCTTTTCACATCAAGCATCACATTTTTTTGTAGAAATTTTGCAACCAATGTTCGTTTATCCTGACCCTTTCTTTTCTAGATCAGTTCCTATTTATAAAGATATCTGTTTGTGGCCTACATATCAATGTTTTGTTTTTGGTGTTCCTCAAGTTTCAGCTTTAGCACCAGTTTTGTTTATATGATGTCTCTTGATATTTTGATGAAGATTTGTCTAACTTGATCCCTGTGTTTCAGACATAATAAAGTGGATGATGAGCATGATTTTAAGAGCAGCTTTTTCCATCACCGTAATGGTACTAAACAGTGAAAATCAGAACAGTTTTGAAAAGGTCTTTTACAATCGTGGACTGCAAGAGTTACAGAGACGAAAAGGCGACAAAAGACACACTTAGTACCACCAACTTGTACGTTAGGGACAGTTTGACACTTATTGTATGTTGGGACTAAAGGAAATAATTTAATCAATTAGAAAACTGCACTGCCCTTTTCAGCATAAAACATATTCCCACTCCACCCTCCTCTTTGTATGTGAAAAATTTGCAATGCTCTCCCCCTAAAAAATAATCAGATATGGACACCAGTAACAATTGCAAAGTAGGCCTACCTCCTACTAGCGGTCTAAAAATGTTGAACCGCTTCTGAAATGCAAGAAAATCTTTCCTAACTGACCCACATAAGCATGAATTAATATTTCAAAAATGGAGATCCATTCTGAATGGACCTAAGAACATATTGATCTGTTTGGAAAAGTACCATGCCCATTCAGATCAGAGAGAACCTTTCGGTACCAAAAGTAGAAAGAGCCTAATCACTTCAAATAGTCTAAATCCAAACAAACATTAGTCAGTTATCATCACTGCCCTCGCTATTTTTTTTGTGTTCAAAGCTGTACCAAATGTGTTCACATTTGTCAACATCTTTCAGCAATTTAAACTCAGTGACTTCTACCGAAATGCTGGTTCTGTAAAACCATTGCCTGTATATACTACTAAACGGGAACATGTGTGACATTACCCATTGGTTTGTGGAGATCTGATTTGAGTCATCGAGTTTGCCGTTACCGGTGCGGCAGTCTTGGTTGCAGATGAGACCATTTTTAGACTAAAGGGTGTCTAACAAAATGGTTGGCTAACAAAAACAGTATTAAAACAAAATGTAACATTACTTAACAGAAAAGCTGAACTGCCGAGTGTCTTGTCGTACAACCGAATGCTGGACAATACTTTATTAGGTGACCAAAGTGACACAGTCACTACATAGCCATGCCCTAAAACACCCCCTGCTTTATCGCCGGCTTTAAAATCAACTAGATCATAATTCAAAAAATGAACATCATTATGTTATGTATTGCAGAAGACTAAAAACTAGCGATTGAGACCATAAACTCATTATGAAAATGTTTACTGAGGTAATCAATCAAGTGTGAAGTGGCTCATTTTCTCATAGACTCCTACATAAACTGACCTCCTTTTGCACTTGTCGCCCCATTTAAAATTCAGATAGAATGCAGGTTTACGGCACTTCCGCATTCACATCACTTTGCCAAACCGGATTCTAGCTCTGTGTGTAAAACACAAACTAGAGGTATGTTATTTGGGTGCCTACTTTGACTGTTCCCATAACGGTGGCTTCTATTTAAAGTGAGAGAGTATTTTAAAATGACAGACAAACTTTGTTTTATTTCCTTGTTTATGAATACGACTGAGAGACAGCCTAACTGCTCGTTGATTGGTTTGATGGGGACTGGTACATTCTCAAACGTCAACATTTTGCATGGTAACTAGCTACATGCAATAACATATTAAGGGATTATTCAAGTCTCTTTATTGTAAACAGTGAAGGAAATGGCACCATGCCCACATGGCATATTTGCATCTAGGCTTTTAGCTATGCTTGGCTACAGCACAGCCTGAGTTCTGGTTAGCATACAAGACTGACATGTTTAAGTTTCAATATTATTAGTCATATCTACAAATAAACACAGATGTTATTGCATGTACAGCGAAAATATTGTGCTGTATACAAGATGGAAAAAATAAGAGACCACTGCAAAATAAACCATGTCTTTGGTTTTACTATTGATATGCTTGTTTGGGTAAAATGAACATTTTGTTTTATTCCATTAACTACGGTACTTGTAATGCTAAGCTTTTTTAACACATTTTAAATGTGTTGCCTTCATCAAGTTAAACTTTATGCTTTTACATATTCATTTTTTTGTTTTTTTTTAATGCTTTTTTATTATTACAACACGGAGGCACAGTACATGCACATTTGCTCTTGATTTCCTGCATTATATTTTAACCCAATGTACACAATATGAGCTTATAATGCTATAATGCTTATAATGCTATGACACCTTTTGTTGCTAGGAATGCAGAAGTGTGAGAAAGGCTAATCGACAGCAGAAGCCCTAACGTGGATAATGGAGTAATGTCCAGGAATTACCACATGTAGGTGTCCATGTTCCATAATGGCCATGACAGTACCCCCCCAAGGGTGCAGCCCCAGAGGCACCCAAACCAACCCAAAAAATTCCAGAGACTCGTTTCTTCTGGCGGTGTACCTAGAGGGTGCGGGCGCTGGTGATCTTTCAGCCACCTATACCCCGATCAAAAAATAACTCTGGGGAACCAGTGTTTTTACCACTAAGCACCCCCTCTTGGCCCCCCTTTTCCAGACCTGTATATGAATGGAATTTGATCAACAGGAAGATGGTTGGTCACAAGCCATTAAACACAGTAGATATACAGATTTAAAAAACTGTTAGATTCTGTGTTTAATGGCTTGTGACCAAACATCTTCCAACCATCTATATATATATATATATATATTTAACCGTTTTTAAATCTGTTAAAGCTATTTTTATAATTCAAAACATGTGTCTGTTTGTGGATGGTTTGTGGATATGTAAAGAAATGGTCATACTAGTTGCCTGGTGTTTGACATAAGCTTTTAGATTTTGAGGGAGAAGGTGAGCATATGACTTTGTTCATTATTCATTTGACTTTGAAGAAATAAACTTTTCAATTCAGGAAGAAAAGACAGCCCATGTGCAAGCTTAAAATATTTAGACAATGTAGCATTCTAACTAGCCTATCAGATAAAATTTAGGACTGATTCTGATGCTTATTAGCTGTTGGCCAATAGTAAAAGTAATTATATAGTAGGAGATTGGGTTAGCCATGTTCAAACTCAACTCATTTGTGGTTTATATGTCCACCGCTCTATACTAATCAGCAGAGTAAAAATGTGAGAATCCAAATTTCCTAATGCAGAAAACGTGTATACAGCGTATACATGGGTATACCCTGCACTTAAAGTGAGTATATGCAATTCCCAATGTAGAAAAAGTAATTATGCGGTGTATACCAGCGTATACCCCCAACTACACCAATGGGAATGCATGTTGGCGAGAAGAAGCTCATCCTGCACAGAAACTGCTGAGTTTGACAAAGCAAATTGAAACCCAAGACAGTCTGAAAAACGTAGGAAATTTATGGCAACACTTTTTTGTATTTCAAGTATATTACAGTATTGAAAGATGATGGAGGAAAATAGTGAGATGCAAATAAACGTAAACATGTAACACGTGGGTCACATGTTTTCTGGGAAAACATCGCTTAATTACTTACCAAATATTTTGTTACACAGACTTTGGAGACAATAATTGCAATCCAAGTGATGTCTGAATATGATTTCTACACTCCTTGACTGGTAGTTATGCACGCTCTTCTTGAGCAAACTGCTCCAGTGATCTCAGGTTTTATTGTACCTTTTTCCAAATTAATGTTTCAGCTCTTTCTACAGATGTTCAGTGGTATTTAGATCAGGATTTTTAGAAGGCCACTTTGTAACAGTCCAATGCTTTCTCCCTATCTATTCTTGAGTGGTATTGAAATATTTTCTGAGTCATTATCCTGCTGGAGGACCTACTGTATGGCCTGCACCTGAGAAACAGCTTTCTGACACTGGGCTGTACGTTTCACTTCAAACTGCATTAATTGTTTCTGATTTCCTCGTGCCCAGCACAGTTTCATGGCACCCAGGCCAGAGGCAGGAAAGCAACCACAAAATATCACTGAGCCTTAGTGCTTCAGTGTGTTACACACCGTGACACAAAACAGCAGACTGAGTACTTTTTTTCATTTAAACTGTCTGAATGAGTGATTATGCTACTGAAAACACCTGTGATACTACTATGAAGAGAATGGCCTATTTGAGGTATCACTACAACACAACTATTTCACAAAACTTCTAAAGTGTATCAATAATATTTCCCAGCAAATTTTACATGTCTTTAAGGAATAATGTAGAAATTAATTCTGTTCGCCACTTTTTTGCTTTTTACATTCAAAGAACTGCTTGTATTAATCGGAGGCCGGCTGTGTGGATCTCTGGCTGTCTCTATGGGTGTGCCACAGGGTTCGATTCTCGGGCCAACTCTTCTCTGAATATAAATTATGTCGCTCTTGCTGCTGGTGACTCTCTGATCCAACTTTACACAGACAACACCATTCTGTATACTGTACATCTGGTCCTTCATTGAACACTGTGTTAACTAACTTCCAAATACCTTCGATGACATACAGTTGTGCTCAAAGGTTTGCAAACCCCTGGAGGATTGGTAATAGATACAATTTTTAAAGGAAATGTGAGTGAACAGTGTGTTGCCCCCTTTAGCATTGATGACAGCGTGCAGCGTTGTCTATGAGGCCCCAAATTATTGCAGGTAGTATAGCTGCCCATTCGTCTTGGCAAAAATGCCTCCAGGTCATTCAAAGTCTTTGGTCATTTTGCATGAACCGCATGTTCGAGATCTACCCAGAGTGGCTCAATGATATTATGGTCATGAGTCTGTGATGGCCACTCCAAAACCTTCACCTTTTTCAGCTATATTCATTGGAGGGTCAACTTGGCCTTGTGCTCAAGGTCATTGTCATGCTGGAAAGTCCAAGCATGTCCCATGCGCAGTCAGTGGCACAAAAAGTGGGTATGCGCTATATGCGGCGCATAGGGGCGCAGCACTATGGGGGTGCCAAAGCGATGGTAAAAAATAATAAAATATATGTATATATGGAATTTTCTATATGTAGCTGCTGTTGTGTGTTTCTAAATAAATTCAGCATTTGCTCAATATTATATCACATTTTAGAGGATTAACAGGCTAGAGTAGGCGCCCTATCTCATATGATTCCATCATATCATTTTGACAGAAGAGGGAGCAGGGGCACAGTGAGCGCTGAGCGAGCAGGTACGAGTAGTGAGTTGTCATCTATGGAAAAAGTTCAATTAAGCAAAAAAGCTGCCGGGGGCTAAAAATAGAAAAAGAGAGTGAAAAGAAGATGGCATGTCAAGAGATGTGACAGCAGTTAAATAAGTGGATGGTGAAAGACAACAGGTAGGATTTAATGTGTGACGTCTGTGCTTGGAGGCTCACAAATATTCATGTTAACAGACCAGCTTGCGTTTGCTAACACTGGGAATGTAGCAGCCAGATGTTTTTTTTTAGCTAGCTTAAAATATGCACAACTGAGGTTGCTGAGCTGAAAACTTGAAAAAATAAGGTAGCATGTACAATAAATGACAAGAATCTGGAAAAACATAACTAATGCAATAACACTGGTTTACCATGTAATCATGCATAGATTTGCTACCAAACTTTGAGGCTTGCAAGTTTTCGTGTTAACAGACTTTTCCCAGACTAGCTAGTGTTTGCTAACACTAGCAGCTAAATTTGGGTTTATGGCTAGCTTAATGCAACCCAATATTGCTAATAGCTACATTTAAATTTTGGTTAAACCTGATGGTACCAATGGATGACATACCTCAATTCTATTAAGTTAAAATAACAACTGTTAAATATAAGGTATAGATGCCTTATAGATCATACACAATAAGTTCATTTCATTCAGGTGTGAGGATGGTGGATCAGTAAAGATGGGAAGGCAACAGGTAGGTCTAACATTAGGTGGAAGTGTAGAGGGAGCCACTTGATACCAATAGATTCATTTCTTAGTATTATTAATATGGAAAAACTGATGTGGAAAAACTGATGTGGAAAACTATTACAAAATGTTTGTTTGACAATATGTCAATGAGACAGACATGAGGTTGGCGATGGCATGAGTGCAACCAGGGATGATGATTAGGTTGACACTTGTCACAATTTGGTTTCCAAGGGCAACTGGCAACCATTAATATATACCTGATATATACCATATAATTATTTATAATTATGTTAGGCCTAGAGTGGCTGAACTAAAACTTTATTATTTAAAGTCCATACATGATGATGTCTGGCACACTTATTTTATTTTTTATTTTTTTGGGGGGGGGGCACCAATATAGTTGCTGCATACCCTTCTGACACTGGGTAGTTGCGGCCCTGTGCGCAGCTTTCATGCTGAAGAATGCAAATTGTAAGCCAGCATTGTCCGATATCAAGCTGAATTCATCTTCCCATCAATTTTCACAAGGTTCCCCGTGCCTTTAAAGCTACCACACACCATGCTTCACAGTGGGCATAGTATTCTTCTCACTATATGCCTTATTGACCCCTCTCCAAACATTGTGACAATAAAGCTCTATTTTGGTCTCTGCCCTCCAAATTACAGTTTTCCAGAAGCTGTGAGGCGTGTCAAGGTGTTGGGAATTTTGTAACCAGGCTTTTTTGTGACACTGGCGCAGTAAAGGCTTCTTTCTGGCAATTCGACCATGCAGCTCATTTTTGTTCAAGTATCGTCATTTTGTGCTCCTGTCACATCCAGCCTTAGGTGTGTGAATATATTACTGTTGCATTTCTGTTTATTGTTATGTTGTGTTACTATTTGGCCAGTGTAATGCACTGTTGATTTATATTGTATATTGAGTGTCTCTGTTATGTGTGCTATGTAGTGCCTTCCTCTCTTTCACCTGGTACTGATTGGGGACTGAGTTGGTCTAATCACCTAAACACGTTCAGCTGGTTGGCTCGGTCCCTATATTAGTCCAGGTGAACGAGAGAAGGGCGCGGTTCATTATTATATTGTCACCGTGAGAGGTATATGCTGCATTGTGATTTACGTCATACGGGTAGAAGATATTCCAGGAGCTACATGTTAAGGAGTTTGTGAAAAGTGAGTCGCCAGGGTTAGTAAGTAATGCGTACACTCTGTTCCTCATGTTTAGCTATTTAGCGTCTGTGCCGCTGTTAAGAGCACGTAGGCTAGTGAGGAATTATCGTTGTGCTTTCGTCATTGTTGTTACCCTGCAATCTCTGTTTATGTATGCATCCTGGGAATCCTCTGCCAATTAAAACAGAATAATTTCTTCAACCATCTACTGGCCTGCATACCCCTCTCTCCACTACATCCTACACAACTCGTGACACCTTCAAACAACCACAACGTTTTTTTCCAGAGCAGCCTGTATGTCTCCCGAGGCTACCTGTGGGTTTTTCTTTGTATCCCAAACAACTTTTCTGGCAGTTTTGTCTGACAGTTTTCTTGGTCTACCTGACCTTGGCTTGGTATCAAGTGATCCCCCAATCTTCCACTTCTTAATAAGTGATTGAACCGTACTGACTGGCATTTACAAGTCTATCGATATCTGTTTATAATTATTTACAACTTTATGCAGTTCCAGTACCTTATTACACAGGGCCCGGTTCCCCAAAACGTTCTTATCGCTAAGTAGTTCTTAACCTATTCCTTAACCTCTCTCTTAACCCAATGGCACGGTTCCCGAAACGTTCGTACGCTAAGTATATCTTCTGTAAGTCACACTTTCGTAAGGTTGGTCTGGACCATTCGTAGCTCTCTCTTAGCGTTGTTTGAGCTCAAACCGCTAGTCGCC
>JACXGM010019434.1:0-18353 GCA_016801145.1 Umbra pygmaea
CTCAGTAGCTCCTCCCATACCTGGCACAGGCTGCAACCTACAGCCTCGGTCACATTTATTTAACGGAAAATGCTGCAGCTGTGGTTGTTCAAAAATAGCCCAAAAAACCGCAACCCGCGACCAATATATTTTCTACCGCCAAATTGATTTAAAAATCGCCCAATTTGGCTAGGAAACCGCGGACATGGCAACACTGGCTTGAAGTGTGGAAGTGACATCATATCCGAGTTCCGAGTCGGATCTTTGAGAATAAACGAACGCAGCATTAGCTGTTGTTCTAATTGCTCTGTGTCACTATTCGTATGATCAGGTGAATATTCAAATGTTGTAATTTAAGTCAGCTCTATTATTATTATTTAACTCATTAAACAACGTCTCTCGCACTGGATAGTCTACTGATAGCCTACTGCAGTCATACGGCTCATTCAAATAGACAAATTGGCACATACTGTTTTCTTTCTTCTGAGGGTTAAAGGTCAGGGGCGACATTCTGCTTTGGAAGTCTAAAAAGGAGGGAACCTTTCTTAATTTTGCGAAAGACTCAACAAACTTACCTCAGACTCCCTGTCTCTGCCAGACTGTCCCTGGCTGTCTGTCCCTAGCTCTGATGTCTGTATGCTCTCTGTTGTCTGCCATAATTAATCAGGACACACACACACACAGTGTGCAGGTTATTTACAGTAGGCTTTGTTTCTATCTATCTATTGTCCTCTATAATACTATAAATGGTCTTCAATCTGTTGTATGTTACAGTGTTTTATAAATGTGTTTTATGGTACAGTGGTAGAAGTAATGTCTAACATATTCTTTGTTTGAACTACTTACTAGAGGTCAGTCACCAATGACAGAGTGTCGACTCGATTCCCAAACACGCACTGTACCTGTCTGTATCAACTAGCGATGGGCATTCAAGGCTTCATTACTGTTCTTCAAGCAGCAGGATCAAGCTGTCAACACAAACTCAGAATTTACTTTGCAAAATAAAAGCTGTCTGTCACTGATATTTTACACATTGCAGTGCAACTTGTCTGAATGTTGTAATTCTTCTCGTAGCTTTGCCATAAGAAATCTGAATCAGTCCGAATATTGCCTCAGCAGAGAAAGGAGAGTGTGAGTAGTTGTCCATGATTGTAGGAGCAGGAGCAACTTTTGGTAAGTATTCTGATTAATTATTCTGTCATTTTGACTGTATGCCCCCATTGGCTTTCTCACAGATTTTATGAAATCTCCCATGGCAAGAGGTTTTTCTGTAATTTATGCAAATCAATGAGCAAGACTTACAGCTGGCAATTTAAATAAAAATCAAACAATTTGCTCACAGTTCAGATCAAGTAGCACGGCGTTCACGGTGCCACTGGTCGAGTCTGCCTGTATACGCGAATGGTACAGTCTTTTAAACCATATTTTTTATAAACTGTCTGTACACTTACAAAGTTCTCCATGCTTCAGTTTGCATGTAGAGACCCTCATTATGCTACCGTGGAAGTGTGGTGCTATTTTTAGCCTTGTTAGTAGTAAAATAGCGATTTCTTTTTACTTCATCCATGCCCTCAAAACTAACGTTATAAGGTAATTATCAGTTCGCACTAAAACTGGGCACATTCGATTATCATGAAAACATATTCCAGAATGGTCAACTCGGTGCCCTTATGATATCAAATTTATTTATAAAGCCCTTTTTACAACAGCAATACTTTGACAGACATCCGGCCCGAGACCTCCGAAAGCAAGCAACACAAGTGATGCACAGTGGCTAGGAAAAACTCCCTAGTAGGTGGGATCTGGGAAGAAACCTAGAGAGAGGCCAGATTCAAGGGGGTTGCCAGTCCTCCTCTGGCTGTACCGTGTTATTAACTCCTAGGTTCATTTTGCGCTGGAATTGTCCTTTAGGTAAAAATACATAAGATAACAAGAACTCTACATAAAACTCAGGCCAACAGGACAAATGAATGGGAAGTTACATAGTGCAGCTTTAACTCACACACCCTGTGCATTTTTCATTTGCTACCAAGACCGTTTAACACTGCCAGAGTTGCAAATGTAAGAATATGGAAAACATCTCACGCCATCAGTATTAATTGAAGCAACAAATTGCTTTAATGGAATACACAATTGCAAATATAGTCAGATGTACAGGTAGTTGTTCCTAAATGAATGGGCAGTGATATTGATGAGCCTTGTAACTGACACATTTACACAGTTGGCAATTTTTTGGCTGATTTCCTTCCTGCCTGTATTATTTTTTATGTTTCTTCATATTCCTGTACAATTATCATTTGCTCCTCGAGTGAAATATGTGGCTCTGGTAGACTTGTCCATGTCTGCAATTGGTTGTCTTGGTCACACACCGCCCCTTTTATGTGAACGTGCTCATAGCTAGATTGGGAAAACCTGGGTTGATTTACCAAAATAATAACTACAGTAGGCTACCGTTGTGATCTCATGAGGATTGCGGTTGTAGTTTTAGTGAAGCCAGCTAACGAAAATAAACCCTGGGCATGTTAAACTTGCTTTGTAGCATAGGCCTCTGGTGTTCCAGTTCTGTGATGAAGATAATAAAATAAAAATCTAGTTGAATCTCAGCTTTAGCAAGACTTAAACAACTAATCTGTTTAAATATAACTTGTTTGACAGGGTTCTTCACATGCTTAGGTTCTAATTGGCAACAGTAAAAAAGAATCTCACATTGGGCAACAGTAAAAGAGATCCTTCCAGTAAATCAACTGCATAGAAGAGCTGCAAGTGATACAGTAGAAACAAAAGAAACAAACTGTTTTTTTTCCTTATTTATTCGAAATGACTAGTGCAGAAAAATATTTTTGAACGATTCCCAAAACAACCCTAACATTATTTTTACATTGAAATGTTAACAATGGTTCTCTTTTTCTCCAAACCCACCGTTGAAACATCCATAAAACTACTTCATAGTATCAACACAAAACAAGTTTAGAGAGAAAATCCTCAAGCATTAAACATATTAAACTCACTTTGAAAAAATGCTAGCATCAGGGGAAATAACTGGATGGTAGGGGGTCCTGTCATGGCGGTGCTCAATAGGGCTCGGTGGAAGTAGCAGAACGTAGGCAGTGACTCAAACCAACGCGTCATTTAAAAATAGTCCAAAGAAATAAACGGCAGGTAACACACACAGTAAGACCCGTTGTGAGGGCAGGGAGCTCGACTCATACCCATTAACACCCAAGAATCCAGAGACGTCTTCCCAAAGCAGCCCCCCTTCTATTTAGCACCCCTTCATATAGTGAGACCACAATTTCACAAATCAGTAGAGATTTAAAATGCTAATAAGTAAAAAAAATAAGTGTTAAATACAGTATATACTGACATCTTAAAATTGACAAAAGCAGATTGAGCATTTCGATAATTTGCATTTTTATAACATGCAAAGTTACGCAATGCAGTAAACAAAGCAGTTTAAAAGGCCTTCGCCAACTCCCACGTGGTGTTGAGGAATGGCGCGAGAACAATTATCCAAAACAGACAGGGTCCTGGAGAGGTTCAGCCAAGAGGCTTCCATCCTCACCGGTCTCATTTGGAAGAGAGCGAAGAGCCTAAGCGTTACACTTTCATTAGGCTGTAAAAGTCATAAAGACCCTAAGAGTCATAAAGACCCTAAGAGTCATAAAGACCCTAAGAGTCATAAAGACCCTAAGAGTCATAAAGACCCTAAGAGTCATAAAGACCCTAAGAGTCATAAAGACCCTAAGAGTCATAAAGACCCTAAGAGTCATAAAGACCCTAAGAGTCAGAGACCCAAGGTTCTACCAGGGTTCTTCAACACCACAGGTCCGGGTTCTCTGTGTTGGCGAAGCCCGGCTGCTCCCTGAGTTTCCAGTAGGTGTCGTTGGACAGCCAGATCTCATTCCCGGTGGCATCGACTTCTCTCCTGGACAACAGACGGGAAGGGAAAGTGATGTAATTTTAAGAACCAAATTAAGCCAGCATTACAAGGAAGACAAGACATTTTTCAGGAATACATTGTGAAATGCAGATGTTCTCCAATTTAGGTCTTAACAGTTGAGGATCTCTCAAACTTGGGGCCTCTTGTATGTTATTGTAAGTGCAAACCTATGAAATGGTTTAGCGACTGAACTATGTCAACGCTCATCTCGATCTCTGTCTTCGACTGCTAAACAGTCGAGGCTAACTTTGGGTGCGTGCGAGGAATAGGCCTCGTAGCTACTGAACTTCTACTGCTAGTCTGGTGATGTACCCCATGTGTGGTCACATTAGACTGGCCTTGCAAGCCAGTGGTAGCCTAGAAATCTAGACAAACCATAGCGGCAGGAAATAATTTGCAACTACGGTCAGTCTAGCAACTCTGGTCAGGCCAATCACAACGTGTATAGAGTCGGTGGGCGGGCTTAACGTAATTACAGGAAAACAAAGTAATGGTTGCTGCTGCTGGTGAACAGCGGTCTTTTGAATAGGCTTTGGCCGTGACTCTGTTAGACTTGGAGTTAATCTTTTCTTTGAGAAAATAACAAAAACGGCACTGAATTCATTCTTACAAAAGGAAGATGTGTTCTGAGTTTTGCCGAACGGACACTTCGTTGCTCTGGTCGGTTGTAGTGCTATCCTATTGCATGCATAGGGAATTTGAAAGTCAACCGTTTATACCGCCCCTTGGATTGAGCACTGCCAATGGTGAATTCCCAGACCCAACATCTTGATGTGGGTCTCGCTTGCCAGGCTAGGTCAGTGTGACATAAGGAGTAGCAACAAGTCATACTTAGACAAGGGGTTCTCCAATGTGCTGAATGTCTTTACCATAGAAATTAAATCTATAGAATCCTTGTTAAACTATTTTGCTTGGTCATTTGATTAGTACACAAAAAAATGGCGACTGTCATTAGTTGTCATGGTAACAACACGCAAATCCGTTTAATGCGGAAGTCGGTTGCTAGATCTTTGCAATGGAATGGTACACGTAAAAAAAAATTGCTGCTCTGACCATTCTGCTACATTTATTTGCATTGGAATGGTACTTCTACTCATTCTATTTATTTGGTCTTATCTGTATGATGCTCAAGGAAATGGTCCCAGACTATTATAAGAGCAGGAGATATTCTCTGTTGTACAACTTGCCCCCATCCACCAGGATTGCCTGGGGGGGTGCGTATTAAACTGACATAAGTTGGCTATCAACCTCGTGACTTGTTAATTGACCAAGGCTTTTTCCCAGTGCAGTCAGCCAAGTCAAACCCTGCACTAACATGGCGGTTTCAGATAATCAGGACGTCCTGAAACGCAGGGTGACTGACCAGTCTTGTCATGTGCACAATAGAAGCTACTTGATATCCTGGAGGCAGGTAACCCGTTGGGGCGGTTGCTGAGACCCACCTGAAGAAACGAGGCACGTGTTCCTTTCCCGTCTTGGCCAGCTCCTTCCTCTTGTCCCTCTGTTTTTGCTCCACCTCCTCCTTCTTGCTGTCAGCACCGGCAACGTCCCCCTCCTCCAGGATCCTGAGTGGAAACCACAGAAGTGGGATTAACAGAGCGAATTTAGGAGTAAACATTAACCATGCACAGTATAATATCTACAGTATAATATCTACCATACGACTGTATAATATGTACAGTAGTGTTTAATATATACTGTTGAATATGTGTAGTACATAGAGTATAATATGTACAGTAGTGTTTAATATATACTGTTGAATATGTACCGTATGTACAGTATAATATGTGCAGTATGTAGTGTTGAATATGTACAGAATGTACAGTACTTGTGTATAACATGTATACTTGTATAATATGTACAGTACATACTGAATAATATGTACTGTATAATATGTGTTGTGAATAATATGTAGTGTTGAATATGTCCAGTGCATACTGTATAATATGTACAGTATAATAGGTACAGTACATACTGAATAATATGTACAGTATAACAATCAGTATGTACTGTATAATATGTACAGTATAATCTCCATGATCAGGAAATGTTCCTGGCCCTATGCATCACACAAGATCTAACAAATACTACTACCCTGTATTATCAAGCGTGTGTATGCAAAAATCTGTGCACAAAACATACATGCTATCATTTATATGCAAAGGGAAGTTTGCTTGAGAATGTTCTTAAATCCAGACTTGACAATTCAAATGCACAATGACAAGTAGAGGAATAAGGGAACTTCTTCTGAAACAGACAAGTTAATAGAGAAGCTAAAAATTCTTTAAATTTAATAGTTTTTCAGTTGTGAATTCATGCAATGGTCCTCTAAGCTATGGTATTTCATGTAATTTGATGACGTTCTTTTATGAAGGAAGAGAATGAACTGGTAAATTATCGACATACAAACCATTGTTGTAATATTACAACAGACTGAGACCATAGATTCTAGAGCACATATTTTCAGTCATGGGACATTTCTGCAGAGAATACCTACAGTGGCTCAGCAGGCTTAATTTTGATGTAAAAAATAAATGCATCTTCAGACAAGAATGCCTCATCAGGTTAGTGCTACAGACACTTCAGTAGGATCCGATTTCACCCATAACAAGCGAATTGGTACATATCATTATATAATTTCCATACACAATTGCTTCAATTTCCCAAAAGGTTGGCGTCATAAGGAGTTTATGTTAATGTATGCATTCCTAAGAACAAGAGACTACCACTCCAGGTACAGCTGATATGCAAAAAAGATGCTGCTGAATGTAAAGGTGACAGGTGGAATGCATGAGTCATTCATTCAGCAGAACAAATTGAATGGCATTTATTTGTACATAGGCTACATTCGGGAGCTATTGAGTATGCTTACTGGGATACTTATTAGGCTTATAAGAAGGCGTATTGGTGATTGTTGAATATATACACACATTTGAAGAATAGCATATTTCCCAACCACAGAGTGTAACAAATATATCATTCAGTAAACACGCTACACTATATGGCATATACCTCTGTCAAGCACGGAAGAAGTTTCCCTAGCTCTTTGGAATGTTTCCCGCAGGATGTAAGGGATGATTATGACCATATTTGGGTAATTAGGGGTGTGTCGGTATACAAATCGTAGATGGTGTGCACGAACACCGACAATAACAACAAGTGGTATATTTAAATGGGGATTTCTTACCCGTGCGTAAAATGGACGTAGGATCAATCTGATGAATGCCTTTTTTATGGGTATGCACATTCTTAATTTCGTTCGGAAGTACAAATGTCAGACTGTTTCCATGCTCCCTTGAAAATTGAGCCCCCTGTTTTTCATGACTTTAGATGCTTAAACAGCTGTTTTACCTCTGGTCTGGCCTGAAGCGGGTGTCTGTGGGGGGTAAGACCTTCTTCAGGTCAGGGGTCAGCTCGTTGAGTTCCCTGGCATATTGGGAGAAGCCATAGTACTTGAAGTGGTCTTCAGGCTGAGTGTCTGGACAAACATACCACAGATTTCAGCCAATCAGAATTCAACCTGGTTCATAATTAATCTAAAACAGAGTTTAGGGTTAGATTACTGTGGTACTCACGGGGCTTCCAGAGACACTGGGGAACAGGCAGGGTGTCACAGAACATGCCCTCATGCCACAACCCGCCGAACTGGTGGACCACATCGCCCGCCTGGTTCAGAACCTGCCCCTGGACCTCGTTCTTACTGGTGTCTGAGCCCCAGTACCGGGACTGAGGAGACAGGAAGTGGAATAGTAAGGGAGACAGGTTGAAGGCAACAAAAGAAACATGTCATCGCCACCACGTGGAAGTCAACTACCATTTAAAGTTGCCATTTGTAGAATTTTGTGATGTGAGAATGGAACAAATTTCTCAGTGACCTGCTAAGAAAAGCTGTACAAACTGTATTTCTTGATTGTTCACTGTTAAAAAAAATAAAGAAGTCATGTTGATACGGCTCAAAATACTACAAATGGAACCACTGACTCATTTGTATAACCCAGATCAGGCAAATCCCAGTTTAATTCACCATGAGGTCATCATTCAAAGGAGGTCGAAGTTCTCAAAGTCTCACCTTCACAAAGGTGATCTTACATGTGCAGATGTCGCTTTTGAGGTTTCTGATGGTGACCTCACCATAGTGCTCCAGCCACCTCTGAGGACTGAGAACGTTGTGAATGCAAGTCACAACCTTGTTCCACTCATAATGGTCACCGTGCCTAGATGGTGGATGATACAAAAGGGCTTCATTACAAACAGAAAAGAATCATCTTAAAACCAAGGTCTCTTACTACTGAACCCTGTGTACAGCAACAAGCCATTAAAAAAGAATGATTTCAAAATAATGCTTGCAATCCATCTTTACTTGGCAGGACTGACACGGTGGAATTTGAAAAACACTCACCGTGGCAACGTGACATTCACCGGCCCAGAGGAGATGATCTCCAAAGATTTCCCCCAGAACTTGTTCTTCCAGCGCTGATCTTGCCAGAAGATAAAGTTCTTCGACTCTGCATGGACGGCGGAACAGGGTGGGTGGTGGCTGACCTGGGAAAACAAATGAACATTTAAAATAACTGTATAATCACAGTCTGTCCCTTGCTGAAGGTCAGACCTGTAGCAGAAGGCGTCTAAACTAGGACTGTTCCGGTTCAAAATCATTCATGATAATACTCTACCTGCTCAGCAACGTAGCGGAAGCCACGGTCTTCGCGGATAATCTCGTAAGTCTCTCCCAGAACAGGGTTGAAGGGCTTGTAGCGGTTCCTCCAGGAGGCCCAGGCATAGCCAGAAATGGAGAAAACTCCCATGTAAAGCTGCCAAAACAACATCTCCTTTAGCACCTGACGCAAGTTACTGACTAGCCCCCAACACTTACTAAATAGACCACACTGTAAATGGTATATCTGAAAAAATTGATAAAACAAGCGAGCCCATTTATCAGACCTTAACTATGCAATTCTTTTGGTGAGTGGTTCTCAAACCTCTCCTGGGGACCCCAATTGTTCAATGTGTTACATGCATTTCAGAGCTAGCACACTTGGATCAACTTGTCAACCAATTATGAAGCCCATGATTTAGTGATTGGAGTAAGATGGTTCATAACAGAAATATCACATGAATGTGGGTCTCTAGGAGATGTCTGGGAACCGCTGCTGCAGGTGAATCGATTGGCTTCAATTGGCACGGACCCTGTAGCAAAGCTAAACTCGAGCTGCTTTGTTTTACGTCGGGCAAGTAGTGGGACGCCTCACCATCCTCTCAAAGGGGTCCTCTGTGTGGTTGGCGGTATCCAGTAGCTCAGAATACTCCAGCTCTTCACACACTCTCTGCAGCAGGCTGAGGGGCTCGTTGAGGCCACAGGGCATGGACACGCGTGACAGGTCCTTCCCGATGTTGTTGTACAGGATACTCATGATGCCGATGTGGCTGTTGTCTCTGCAGGGAGCGGGCAGAACCGTGCGGCGCCCCGTGTTGGTGGGTAACAGGCTGACCCGGTCCGGAGCGCTGGACACACTGGCGCGGTACTGCCGGGTGACTGCAGCTACCAGGGGGGGTTACGTTTTTTTTACCTCACCGAGCACCGATCGCAATTTTAAATGTGTATCATTTTAAAAATACTACATGACTCGGCTCTTCGAATGTCTGAAGGCCAACGTTTTCAAGAAAAGGGAGACGATGGAAGAGGTCAAATCAGTAAAATAAGTAAACAATATGGTTTGTTCCACTTAGCAAGTTTTGAAAGATTAAATTTGAACATGTAAGATACCAATACTGATTAGATTATTTCATTAAAATTAAAACGAGACTTCACTTAAATTGATAGTCCGGAGTAAAATAAACCTAGGGTCCTTTGCACCTTCACCTTGAGCCAAACAACCCCCCATAAGCTTTTTCCATTGTTATAACATTGGTCCAGTTAGAGCTATCAGCTGAATGGCTTAGTGCAGGCGTTGATGGAACCAAGGGTGTATATTGTAAATAACCCCACTAATAATGCCCGGAATGGTACCAAACTTTTACAGTATTACAAATAGGTTCTGTACTTGTAAAACGAGGCATTGAAAAGTTTGTAAGTACACCAGAAGTATATTTAAATAACACTTGCCTGATGGCTGCTACTCTCGGCTGCTACCGCGATCCCGCGAGATCACTCAGAGCAAAACATGTATCGCCCATGGATGTATTAAGAGAACGCCTAGCAGCCATCAGGCAAGTGTTATTTAAATATACTTCTGGTGTACTTACAAACTTTTCAATGCCTCGTTTTATAAGTACAGAACCTATTTGTATTACTGTAAAAGTTTGGCAACATTCCCGGCATTATTAGTGAGGTTATTTAATGTACGTTTGGCTCGAGGTGAAGGTGCAAAGGACCCTCAGTTTATATTACTTCGAACCATCACATTAACACCCCACAGCACAGCAAAGACGAAGAAAGGAAACTGTAAATCATAGTAACAGAAGGTGTAGACTGTATGGTTACATTTACAGAGAAATGTACATCAATCAGTATCAGAGATCTGGCTGCATTTCACCACTGACCAGTGTTGAACAGTCACAAAATACCTTTAGTCTCAGCTTGGTCCGATGAAGCTGCCTCTGCAGGCAGAATGGAAGCGATATTCAAAAAACGTAATAGAATGCACTCAACTCAGTATGTGTTTTTAATAGAAACCTAATTAAAGTCACAAACTAGATATTGTTAAATTAGAAAACAAGTATCACTGACTAAACATTTACAATAGACCAAGGGGTCCAAAAACAGTGCAGACACAAGGTATAGTGGGACTGCTCAAACAGGACATTTTTGTTCTAGACATTCTAGCTCTATGGCCACAGTTTAACATTTGTTTTTACATTTAAAGAAATTAGCATACGCTCTTGTCCAGAGAGACTTAGTAGTGAGGGCATACAACTTACATACTGGCCCACCATGGGAAATGACCTGACAAACCTGACATTAAAAGCACCATGCTCATACCAAGTGAGCTACACGGAGCCACAGAACAGCAATATCAAACAAGTGGTCTCTCACCTTGGACTTCGTCCAGCTCAGAGGTCGTGGTGTTGGTGACGTCACTTAGCCCCGACTCGTCCGACTCGTCTTCGTAATTGTCAGAGGAGTTCTCGCAGGCGATGACGTCGGTGGCATCATAGTACACGCTTATGGACTCAGCCGCCGAGGGGGTGCGCTCAACCGGGCGACCTCTAGAGGGCATCTTTTCACCATTCCAGAGAGAAGGTGGAGGGGGTTGATATCACGGAAGTTAGATTACAGATAATAAAAACAAAATGCATCCAGACAACAGTAAAGACAAATGGCTTCTTTAACAGGGAATGCAGACATACATATAGATGCAAAAACCGACAGACACACTGCGGGAAATGTTTGCGTGGAGACGTGGGGTAGATAATGGACACAGAAAGACTTCACAGACAAAATCTACTGGTTTAATACAATAATTTTTTGACAATAACAGATGAGTTGTTTGTTTGTGCCAATCTGATTTTGGGACTGATTTTAGATTCTCCCAGTTCAATTTTATTTTTTTCGGGGTCACAACTGAAAAGGAGGGGTCAGGGGGCCGTGGAAGTCTGTCTCACAACGGACAGGTTGTTCTGTCTCATTACGAGGGGGCGGGTCGTCCTGTCACATAACGGGGGGGCAGTGGTCTTATAACAAGGGGGCAGGTTGGTCTGTCTCATAACGAGGGGGTTGGTCTCTTTTAGAATGGCCGGGGCAGTGGAAGACCCACCTGGTCCTGAAGCACCGTGTTGAAGGACTCCTTTGAATCCCCCGTAGAGACTGAGGACAGGGACAGTGAGTGGACCTTAGTGAGGCGGGACTGAACCTCCAGCTAGAGACACAAAACACACTTATTAGATGTCCTGTGGAAGAATGTGTGCTTTTTATTATTGTTCTGTTGTCACATTATCACTCTAGGACAAAAATCATCAAAATAATGGACATTTATCCAGTAATCAAAGTCAGTCAACTTTGTGAGATCCACACAAAACAAGATTATCAGAAAGTTCAGTAAAACAGAACATATTTTCCACATGTTGCTCCCATAGTAACTACATCCCCAGTTTGAGTTAAGATTCAGTTGGAATTGAACAGGCTCTCTCTCCACCCAGAAGAGAACAGGGTTATGTACCAACCCTAAACAGCCTAAACCAGTTATGTCTGCTTTCACCGACGTGAACAACAGCAGGCTGAGAAGGAACCATTTATCAAGGGCGAGAGCAAAGAGGTGTGGCCATGGTAACCTTTGCTGTAGTTTCTGCCAAGACAACAGTGGTTTTGACTGACCTGCATCAGGTCATTCCATTGACTGCTAGGTAGCTAGCTCCTCTACCGGTTTTTCAAGTTCACACAAAAATAATAAAGTCAGAGTAATGTGCTTTGGAGCAATTACTAATGGAAAGCCTTCAATGTATAGCAGGACATCTAGTTCAGTGTGTGTGCATGTGTGCGCGTACCTCAGACATTGTGCTGCAGAGAGTCGCCAGTTGATTTGAGGTGGATGAGCGAAGGTCTGGGCCGCTCCATGCCTGTCGGACACGCTCCCGTTCCTGAGTGAGGACACTGTGGACCGACTGGAGGGATGTATGAACTGTGGAAAGAAGAAAAGGCAACAAAAAACTATGTATTTCAAAGAAACGTTGTGCAGTTTTAGGTAACTGACTGATTCAATTCTAGTTGGATTGCCGATGTCACCCAAACTAATACATCTACACCCACACACACACACACAAACCCCCACACACAATTTGCCAGGCCAATTGTTGTGAACTGGATTTGCGTTAATCGCGTGATAAAAAAAAATTTCATCACGCGATTAACGCAAATCCAGTTCACAACAATTGGCCTAGCAAATTTTGTCGTTTTTTCACATGCTGTTGCAAGAACTAGTAACGTTAGAAAAACTACAACACCACATCGGATCTAGCTGAGCTGAAACAAAACAACAGGCACGCCGAACACACTTGTTTGGGCTTGCGTTGCGAGCTGGCCAAAGAGTAGTAGGCTTTGAGTGGATGGCAAGCGCGAGACGCCAAAATGGATGCCAATAAAATTCTGAATGGAAAGTTTTACTTTTAACAAGTTGCCAAATGGTTCCATTGACAAGACCAAAGTGATCTGTGTGTTTGGTCGTTGGGAACTGAGCGATCATTGCAGCACGTCCAGTCTGAAATATCACTTGATGACATAGCACACAGCTGATGCGAATTCTCCGCCCCCTCGTCAAAGCCAGGCGACAATGGATGACTTCCGACAGTATGCTAATGTTGTTTTCAATAAAAAAAACATTTGTAGAAAGCAAGCCGATCCACTTTTCCATGTAGATAAGAGCATTAAAATGAGAAAAAAAATTACGGGACAAAAATATTATATATATAAAATATATTTATTCCTTTTTGAGCATGAAAGCGCTGTGGCCTCACACTTACCCCTGTGGGACAGAACACAGATGTCCTGCTGGATCTTCTTGGCTTCCGGGGAGGTGACGACGGGCGTGGAGAGCTGGGAGTACACGTAGTCTGGGATTGACTGAACCGAGCAGGCTGCCATGTTCACCTGGTTGGAAGATGTGCTCAGGTGGCTGGAGGTGAACTGAGAAGACAAAAACAAAACAAACAAGGGGGGGAGAGGAATGGAGGGGTGTGTATAGAACAATGTTTGGTTTGCAGGGAACATGGTGTTGGAGTGTTGCAGACATATGCCTGTAGTCTGAACAGCACAGCAGTGAGTGACTGATGTCCATTTAAAAACACTACACTAATAGATATTCGACAGTTACACAAACCACGCGGCTTTCTCTTTGTGATCTTCATACGTTTTAACTGAATGAGCAATATAGTGAAGGAAGAATGTTGTCCTACTTAACTAGCCTTTCTCAGAAGATAAGCTATAAATACTCTAACTAATCAGTCTGTTAACCAATCAGCCTGTTGTATTCAATGTGTTTGTACCTTGCCCTGAAGTATGAATGAAAAATGTAAAGGACAGAGGACATAAAGGGAGTGGGTGATAGAGGTAGCGTTAGAGGATTCTGAGTGACCTGAAACATGCCCAGAAAACGTTTCCATCCTCTGGCTCACGTCATGTTCAGGGGAACATACCATTCCTCGACTTTCGACTCCAGACATCGTGCGAGAGTGACCGAACAACTTGGCGGGAATCCTCTTTTCTTTCTTGGCCTTGGGATTCTGCAACGTGAGGTTCTACAAGACCAGGACAACACAAACACGCTCAGAATACAGAACAGCTACCGATCACTAAATCAATTGTCTTGCTCTACCCTGGATTTTTTAAGGTGAGCTGACCACAGCATGTAAAGCAGTTGTGATGTTACCTGCATGTTGATTCGTTGCTCTAAGTCACTGTCAGTGATTGGCTGCTTGCCACTTTCCAGCCAGTTTAGTCTCTGGATTAGCTGAGCCAACTCTGTCAGGTCCTGCTGACAACGTGTTAGCTCTGTAGGGGTCAAAGGTCAGAATGTAAGAGGTATATCGGCATATAAATTCAGAACCAAAGCTTCAGTGAGGAAATTTAGATCTGAAAGTATGTTGAATGGGGCCCTACGTTAACGATCTAAGCGCATGGCTTGAAGCACATGGCGCAAGTGCGCTTTGGGCGTGTCCAAATCTACTTTTGCTAGTTTAACAGCGGATAAAAGGGTCCATTCGCCGGGCGCATGGTCTAAAAGGGTTGTACTAAGTGTCTTCATTAATTCATGGGTGTGTTTTGGGCTTAACATGCAATAAACCAATCAGAGATTCATCTCCCATTCCCTTTAAGAGCCAGGCGCATTTGTACCTTTGGCGCATTGCAATTATGGCGGCGGATTTGCACCAGAATATTTTTATTTGTAATATTTTTCATTCGTGTGCTTCTGTGCTTCCCTGTGTGTGTGCAACATGCATAGTGTGCACACGCTTTCTATGCCATAGGTGCATTTGACTAATTTGCTGTTAAAATAACTATGACGTGCTGCTCCATTGACTTTAGACCAGGTTTTTGTTGGTCAATGGCGAGATCAATTTCCAATGCCTCAAGATAGCAACACGGCAAGACTTATCCTGAACACACCTCCCTGTTAGACCAGCACTCCCATGGGCGCAGGTGCATTTCCAATTTTAACAAAACGGGCGCCTGATGGGAAATTGACAACTGAGTCGGTCTTAAACTAGCAAAGAAACCTGCGTTCAGACTTTGCGCTGCATTGCGCTGGGTGCAAGATAGGGCCCTAGATCCCTAAACACCCCAAAATCATTGTGCCGGTAATGTCTCCAACATGTCAGTGACTACAAACACCTTTCTGTAGTTCCCAACTCGGGCTCTAGGTTTCCACATTTTACTCCAGTGACATTTAGATAACTGGAGAATTTTTTGAAAAATACAGCTAGATTCCCAGAAGGCGTTTGGTTGAATTCCTGATCTTTATTTTTCCCGCCCCTGAAAAGAGTTGACTGGATGATAACTTTGTAGTTAGTGTAAGAATACTACATATTTTATTCTTCTGTTAAATACATAGCTGAATAACAAGAGTTGCGTTTCCTACAATAGCGAGTGCAAGTGACGAAATACCGGACGATTTCAACTTTGATCAAGTGTTATTGAATGGTTATATATATATATATATATATATATATACACACACACACACACACACACACAACCATAGCAGTAATATACAGCCAAAATACATTGTGGTGGTGTTTGTGGAAACTGCCCAGCAATGGCAACACAGACAGAAAATGTTTGTTGTATCGTTTAGGACAAGGCTCATTTTTTGCTTTCAGCCATCTCCAGCCAAGAATATGATTACTCAAATTACTACAAATTTTCACATGGACCAAAAAATAGATATACTAGCTGGTTCAAGAATCTAGCACTAGTAGAGGTATGAAGCTGGTTAGCATTATATATCTTGGATTTGTCTGTGTATATACACTTGGATGAACGTGATGTAAAATAATAAGTGACAGAATATTGCCTTGCTGAAAATTATTGACCAATTTTACTGTTAGTGATATGGTGATATGCCTAAGTAGCTCAACAAGGCACTGTCTTGGGGCTAAGCATGTGGTGAGTTGAGCCGGTTGTAACCGATTAGCATCCCATATGTCCCATTTGTTTGTTCAAATACTTGAATAAATGTGAGATTCATTAAAAATAACTGGTCATAAAAAGGTCACAGAATATTTCTCAGTGTCTACCATTTATTACTAGGTAGGGTGTATAACACTTGATTAGTTTGGTGAGAATTATTAAACAGTTTACCTTGAGTGTTATGCTGAAATTGCTAAGTAGGCCGCGGGCTTAGCCTAGACTGGACTTCACTGAAGCTACTCTAGCTAAGGCCAGGCATTGTTATCGGGGGAATTCGGGCACTTACCTGGGTTTAGCATCAATAGTAACTGATTAACATCAAAGCCATTGTGTATACTTGGATAATAACAATTTTAAACATTTTTTTAATTTTAAATAATGGGTCACAGCATATTGGTGAACCTGAATGAACTGGAACTAGGTAGGTATGTCGATCAACTTCGTGAGAATTACTGACCAAAGTCGTTTAAGTAGACAGTGAATTGGCTACATAGCTGAAGGCATGGTTTGCAACAAGCCAGACACTCAACTGTGTAGCATTAGCATGACACACCGTGTATGTGTATATACTTTTGATAAATGCAACGTAAAATCAAAAAAATGACATAACCTATGGTAACATTGGAAAATACTATATCAACAATTTGATAAACTCTGGATTTGAACGCTGAATCCTACATGGACAGCCTTGATTTTACCTTGTGAGCAGGTGTCAGACTCGTGTGTCTGCTGGAGCCAGGCTGCAACCTTATTGTTGACCCCTGGGGTTGTGCTGGGGGTAGAATCCATGGCAGGCTGAAAGGCAGGGATGGCGCTCGTGTACTGGACCCACAAGAAAGAGAAACAACAATACCCAGCTATCAGTCTGGTTTAATTCAGAATACAATTTTAATTTTGGTGTGATAGAAATATACATGGTGCCCTGCCCCTGTTCTTTGGACTGCTCACCAAGCTGGGCGTGGCAGCGTTGTTTCTCTGGGCCAGGCTGGCCATGGCTGGCAGTGATGAGCTGTTGCCCATGGAGAGGGCATTAAGCACACCGTGATGGATGCTCAGGGCCTCGTTTTTCTTAAAGTTGCGGTGGGCACACAGCTTAGACACCCAGATGTAGAACAGTTCGTTGTCCTTGGCCTGAGGAGACAGTGGATTTTCACTCAAATACTAATCACATTAAAACACTTTCAGGTAAATGTGAAAGGGAAATTAAGACTCAAGACAGACCTTGAGGTGGTATAAATATTCTTCACTGTCCAGGTCGATGCGTTTCGCTTTCTTGTTGATGGACATGACGGCCAGGCTGACTTCCAGGGTACCATGGAGCCTCCCCCTGTGGATCTGACACCAGGAAGAAAACCCAACAGTTAAACAAATCATTCTATTTCATCCAACTATGTGGCTGATATCCGTCATTTGTTTTGGACATTAGTGGTTGTGTGTGTTAATGGAGGATACATACATCTTGCTGCGTCTTGGAGTACTTCAGGATCCCCTTCTCCAAAAAGAAATACCTCTGTCAGGAGACATGTGTGCACATTAGAGGTGCAATAACAAGAGCCAACCAGTGACAGAACATAGAGCAACATTTCTTCATTGGATAATTCAGATGAATCCTTCAAGCTGAAATTTGTCTGTTTGTTTCCTAGCTTAACCGCTACAGGAAGTCAGAAGACACAGCAAAGCAGCAACATTCCAAACAGCACTTTTGTCAACTTCACTTTACCTTGTGCCAGCCCTTCATCGGGTACTTCCTCTTCTTCATCAGGAAGCCCTCGCAGATACCTGGAATGCTCATGTCCAGCCCGGACACGACCCCAGTCGTCTTGTCCACGGGGTCTTCCAAAACCTCCCAGTCCCTGGAGTTCTGCAGGTGCCAGGACTAAAAGTCAAACATAACACTCCTAAGGTTATATGCAACATTATCATTGACCAGTGGTTCGAGGGCAACTATCGGTACGTCGACTTTCCCTGGACCTCTAGCACAAGGCAGCACAAATTGGCACAGCGCTGCCCGGGATTGGGGATAGACAAGTCGAATTGTCTACCTTGCAACGTCACTTTCCAGCAACTCCTTGTGTGCAGATCGGGCGCCTGTAAATTCAATTGCAGAAGTCTAGTTGGTGAGCGTAATTATCCCTTACATGAGCTGACTTAAGGCTAGGATAGGCCAGCTCAAGCAAAATGTGGTTGGATGAACCATGTGAGCACCCCTCACCATCCTGCATCTGTCCAAGGAGCTGCCAAAAAGGCAGGGTCAGTGGGAATTAGGATTGGATAACAATCGAGAAAAATGTATAATATAAAAACGTTGACCATACA
>JACXGM010019436.1:0-18405 GCA_016801145.1 Umbra pygmaea
AACGTCCCTTTGCTTTATCGCCGGTTTTAAAATCAACGAGACCATAATTAAAAAAACGAACATTATACATTTTTAAAGGAGGCTTATATCTAGCGATTGAGACCATATGCTCATTATAAAAGTGTTTACTAAAGTAATAAATCCAAGTGAGAAGTGGCTCAACTTCTCATAGACTTCTACAGAATCCAAGCTCTTTTGCTCTTTTCGCCCCCAGCGGAATTCAGATAGAATGCAGGTTTAAGGCACTTCCTCATTTGCCTCAATATGTGAAACCGGATGCTCACCCTGTGCATGGTACTCAAATTCACACAAGTACCTTATTGATGTTTTTTTACACATTAATGTCCTTTACACATGTAGACCACCGATGTAAGAGCCAAAGCTATTTTCTTTCATTCTTTATTTCTTCTTTGTTTTAACTTACAGACTCCATGGAGCCAAACATCTCACCCCAGTACAGCTATGCAAATAAATCTTTATTACAATTTTTTTCTATAAGCTAAGGAAGCTGCTTGGATCCTCAGTTGTCTTCCGTTAACAGGGTTGGAGTATCCGACGTTGGGCCAGACAGTCAGGGAGAGCCCTTTCCCTCATTGTTAACTGTACTATGTGTTGCATGTAACTTAATTTGGGTTTTAGTTCTATTGTAGAGTTCCTTCCTCTATACCTTCCTCTATACCTTCCATCCATCCAATTGGCTGCAGGCTAGAGGTCATATTCAAAGCCGTTTACTGAATCAGTACAGGATAATAGGAGGATAATAGGAACAAATACAGTAGTCTCTTCCTGCTGGGTCATCATACCTACTGGACCTGTAATCTTGTTACCTATCCATCTATCATTGCACATATGAGCAGGATGGAACAGAATAGATAAATAGACAAAACACAGAAACAATTTGTGCCAGCATTCTCAAATTGGCAAAATATATCTCTAATTTTCACTACATTTGTTAATTTATCAGAACAATTGAGTATGACATTGTACAAACTAAATCTCAGAATTTCTCACAAATTACATTCTCAGGAAACTGTTTTGAAAACCTGAATTACGTTATATGCAAACATATTTAGTTTTTTTACGTTTGAACTGCACGTTTCGTCATTAGGCTATATTTGAACTTCAATTATGTTGCTCCGGTACATTTCGTTTAGCGGATTTATGCAAGAACATTCCACAGATTCCATACATTCCATAGTGTTCGAATTTATATTGCAACATTCACAGTTAAGGTTAGATAGGAGGATACTAACGGTTAAGTTTAGGCATGAGGTTACTAAGGGTTAAGGTTAGATATGACGTTACTGAGGTTAAGGTTAGAATTATGGTTAGGGTTAACATTACAAAAACCGACAATCGCGTGTCTGCATGACGCAAGCAATGTAGAACAAAACACACACAAAGTGCCGGTCTGGATTTGAACTCGCGAACACTGGGATGCAAGTCGCAGATCTATACGCCCATCCACCGTCCCCGACCGCCACCCTAGCAAAAACTATGCTATTTACATGCTACGTCATGATCTTCTTATGTTCATATTTAACGTTATTCGAGTGTTCAATTTAGTTCCCTACAAACATAATTGACCCTCTCATATGTTCATATTTCGGTTTCACAAAATAGTTCCCTCAGAACGTATTTCATGTTATTTAGGGCTGCATTGTAACATGCTTAATGATGGTTAGGTTAAATGTATACTCGGCTTTGTGCATACCTGGCAGACGATGACTGACTCAGTGGATATCACAATTGGATATTCAAAAATAGATGTTTTGTCAAATGTAATGATGTTGTATGTGTGTGGTGTTGTCTTGTTGGAGTAGGACAGTGCATTGTACCAGTCCTGTAAGAAGCACACTGGTGTAGCACCATCTCCATCCTTGCCACCTCCAGATGAGCCTTCCTCAGTTCCTCTGCTGTCTGGTTTGTGAACCAGACATCTCAGCTGTTGCTTTTTCCTGCTTGTAAACCTTTACAAGCACTTGATCAACGGATAGGTAACCAATTCATGCTTTCAGACAAGATCAGCCATGGCAAAGCTTGTGCTATTTTTTATTTATTTATTCTTTCACCATGTTATGGGTTGGAGCATTGAATCACTTTAACCAGATAAATAGTTAGGAACATTATGGATTACATACATTTGATGCATTGGATAGTGATATTGGACTGTATGGCATAAGCATGAATGGTGAGTACCTACTTACTCAGTGACACTCAAAGAATACAGTGTCTACTTGTTTCAATGCAAATTGTGAGTTGGACGTGTACCAATACCTTCGGCAACATCAGTACATAATAAAGACGTAAAGAGGCTGTTTCTAAAGAATTAGTGTTTTCTGACAATTCAGACAATAGACATTCTCTCATTCCTTGGTTGCAGAACTGATTAATGCTTTGCCCCGAAACAACTGCTTTGGAAAACAAGCATACATAGATACCACAACTGCTGGCATCAGACTATCTGGGGGATTTAGGGCATCGATGACAGAATTTATAGTCAAGGAAAATATCCATCACAACTCCATGTAACGCTAGGTATTGCACAGCCAAGATTTCATATTGCTGAAGGGATCCATTATTCTACAGCTTAATGTTATGGATGTGTCATTACTCACTCTCTGCTCCATGTCAATGGCTATTGCAACCCAATGTGAAGTCCTGATATTCACAGGTATCATTACAATGCCTAACGCAGGACTCCACCAATTCAGTGCTGCTATGGGGACTTTAGTTAGAACTTCCAGGTTTTCCCAGTACAAGTTCTGCAATACTTGGCTAACAAATGAAGCAGGAGGCATTAATACAGACTTTCCAGACTTTTTCTGAAAGTAAGATTTTACCAGATCGTTGTACACATCTATAATCCCACCGTTAATCCACTTTCCCTGTCTTATGGTGTCATAATCGTCTGTAGTTAGTTGAGATGGGAGGCACTTAATGGATTTGGTTTGCAGGCATTGCAGGTGAAACCTTGTCATTGCACCTGTCACTGCACAAATGATTGGCCTGTCTCTGGATGAAATTCAGTACGTTTTTGTTCTAGTATATAATAGCACCACAAATTTAGCATCACAAAATGTATTTTACCATTTGACATGGATAGGCAGTTGATTTAGTTCCCTAGGAATAGTCTTGTACCAACGCTGAGACTTACATGTGTACCTATTCAAAAATGTAAAGCGGTCTGAAAATGTGATGACACTGGACAACTCATATGTGTGCTTACTCTGGATACAGGAGAGAGAACTGTGTAGGCACACTGTTTCCTGCTGTCATGTCCAACTTTACTAGTACGGTCTAGGGTGCATGGATTATATTGCTGTGAGGAACTTTATCAGAACTATTGCACTTCCTACATGTCCCACTCTGTTGTGGTATTTTGCTGTGCAAGGTAGCCTTTTATACCATCATCTGAAATGTCTGTTAATTCAAGGATGAGATCTTTTCTGTTCTTGCCGTAAACATCTGCCTTGTTTTCACACTGACTGCAAATAAAGAAATCTAAACAGTGAATATAGAGCAGATCGTTTGGAAAGAAACTAGCTGGTAGAATTTCTTTTGCAAAGTCCTTAATGTTTCTTACATTGTCAAAATTTGCTTTTTGCTGCATCAACACCTCTGAAGTCTCTGCTGATTGCAAAGAGGTAATCTGTTCAACAGCTTGGGTGAAGAGTAAACATCTATGCTTACTAATAACATGTTGTAATCTGACATTCTTTTAATGCCTTTGTCTAACAAAGAAATGCTAGAATATGTATAGCACAGTCTTTAGTGCTTTTGGAGCTCTCAGGGGACTGAATCAAATCAACATCTGGATAACAACCTTCTTGATCAGGCCCCCCACTAAACATGCCATAAAAATATATAACTTTGGCTGTGTTATCACTGCTTTCGGAAATCTTTGAAATATGCTGGTCATCTGCCTTTAACTGAAAATCATCAAACATCAACTATGACCAGTAGTGACCATTTTTCCCGAGTGACATATCACTGAGCTTAGTTTGTATACCTGCTTGTTTTTGCCAACTGGAAGTTCAATAACACGGGACGGAAACATAGAATTACATTTAACTGATTTACTACCTGGAACAACACAGCCTACATGACGTATAAGAATATCCGTTGTTGGTGTGTTTGAAGCTAAGGCCTGGATTCTGACTGGCAGACTGAAGGAGAGCAGCGAAGTTGTCTTTAATTTGAGTTTTATTCGTAATGACTTGGCAGTCAGTCTCTTTAAAAACACTTTTTACTGCCTGTAGGTGCCGAAATGACCATACATTTCCTATAGCTAAACTCACTGAATGCTGGATAGTTCCTAGGTCATTTAGTGAAGCAGGTATATTGGCCTGCTTCTGTGTTTTCACACCTTTACATGGTGTGTACATCTTTCACCTTTTTCTGTACAGTCCAGTATTTATGCCATATGCACAATTACACACAGAATCCTTAAAGAAGCTGGCATTAAAAGTCCATTAAATAATGTTGTGCACCAGATAATGAAAAAGTGTTACTGAGTAAGTAGTTCCCACATCTCAGGGGTGCACATTATTTTTTGCTGTATAGTCCAGTATCTATGCCATATCCACATTTACCACTAGAATCCTTAATGTAGCTAGCATTACATAGGATTCTGTGTGTATATTATATATTTAAGCGATCCAGATTGCAAATGTAAATGTTATTTTTAAAATATTATAAGTTAGTAAATATGTCACACTATTCTAAAATGGTTTAGTGGCATATTTTCGAAATGTGTAATATTTCCATAGTTGTTAAGCAATGTTTATTATTTTGAAGGCGAAACTAAGAAAGCCTAGGAATCCACTAAAGAAGCTGGCTCCCTAAAGAAGCTAGCTTCAGTAGGGGACCCTATGGATACTTAAATGGTGATATTTTAAAGGAACACACCAGCCTAAAGTCTATTATTTATTTATGCTTCCACTTGATATATATTAACATATGCCCCCTTTAAATATACACCACATATAGAACACTTAGAAAAATTACTTAAAATCTGAAACTTGAGGGAGCTATAAAAATAATTTTTTCTCCATAATTCCAGGCAATGACTGATATATTTGAGTACAGGACATCACTGACTGCACCCATAATTAAAATCAAACAATTTTACTGTATAAATATGAAGATTTTTCTAAGTAAAGTTCCATGTAGACCCCCTAAGAGAAGGACGTATCCTTGCTTTGCTCCGCTCTGCTTTGCAATCCGCTCTGTTCTGCTTTTTCTTTCTTATACAGTTTTAGACTACTCTTTTGACTTTTTCTCTGTGTTTTACTGCTATTTTTGTATTCATCTACCTGAAAATCCCTCTGAAACTATTTTGGGGAACAACTGTTTTGAATTAGAACATACCAACATGGACTCCAGCTGTACTGAATGTGCAGAGTGCTGTCGCCTAACAATAAGAGTGGCTGAACTAGAAAGCAGGATTTCCACCCTTCACCAAATAAAGGATGAACACTATTTCGACTCGTTCCTGATACAGTCATCCCAGATGGCAGCTTCAGATGCTACCATCCCATGGAATGACTCAGCAGGATCACGAAGGTGCCATCCCCAAGCGTATGATGACTTTGGCTCCAACATGCTCAGAGGCATGGATGGCCGTACAGAGGAAAAAACTAAAACATTAAAAAAAAACATTGCTCACCAACCACCAGAGAAAAAATGCAGGTGTGCAACAGATACCAGGTGTTCTCAGAACCAGAGTCACCATACCTGAAACCCCCAGCAAAATCCAAAATTGTTACTAGAATTCAGTACACACAGCCTGTGCCCACAAAGCTGACTACACCTCCTAGGAACCGCATTTTACAACCCTGCCGGGTTAAGGAAAACAACCTTAAGTATGGTAAGAAACATCACTCAATAAATGACAGAGGGGCGAACCATCAAGCTCTCACACAGGCTACAATGCCAAAACTATACTCATTGGGGACTCGAAAATCAACAAATTAAGAAGTAAGAATATGATAACACACTGCCTTCCATACGCAATTGTCAGCAACAGCTGAGAAAATACCAGAAATCCTCAGAAGCTACACAGCCACTGACAAAATTGTTATAAATGTAGGTTCAAATTACACTCTAAAGCAGCAGTGTGAACTGTTAAAAAAGGACTTTGCTGGCCTTTTTGAGACCCTTGACTCTCTACAAGAATCTACGACAGTTTATATATCGGGTCCAATACAAACAATTGGTCGAGGGGTAGGTTGGTTTAGCAGACTATTAGCATTGAACAGTTGGCTGGCTTCCACATGTGCTACCAAAGGTCTGAATTACATCAATAGTTTCGACCTGTTCTGGGAGAGAAGAAATCTCTTTAAAAGGGACGGGATTCATCTAAACAACTCTGGACTGTGAATGCTTGCAGGCCACCTGGAATACAATATTCTCCATTCTTCCATAGTTACACCAAAGAAGGAAACAGAAAATAAACAACTCTCCCATCAGGCTGATTTCTCAAAAACTGTGGAAAACTTTCTATAAAACAGTGATGTCACGCAAACAGTGCCACCAATGATGATGTTATTAGCTTGTGGCATGAAAGGTTTTGTAATATTCAGATGGACAGATATGTTACAGTGCATAATGACTTTAAAAGAAGCAGTCTTTGTGGAATTCAGATGGACAGAAATGTTACAGTGCATGATGACTTTAGGTCAATATGTACCCAAACAATAAGTGATATGAACAATGTTGCGAATTCAATGACACCAATGCCTATTACTGTTTTGACTAGAACAAGGGCAAACAAAAGTTTGCCCTTGTTTACTACTAACCCATAATCCAGTTTACTACTAACCTATAATCTCTTCAAATTTGATAAAAATCCCCAAACACAAAATAGCTTTGGAGCAAGTTCTAACTAAATTAGCACTACTAAATATTAGATCACTAACAAACAAATCTTTCTTAATTAATGATCTCATTGTCAACCATAAACTTGATTTCATGTTTTTAACAGAAACCTGGCTAGATGAAAATAGAAATCCAACACTCATCGAGGCAAGTCCTAAGAACTATAAATTTATTCAGTCAGTGAGAAAAGGTAGATGGGGGAGGAATAGCTGTGATTGAACATTTTTGCTGTACAAAGGTTGATCTCGGAGAACTCTCAACATTTGAATATGTGGCCTTCACTCTCAAAGCAGAAATACCTGTGTTGATGTTAACAATATATCGACCACCAAAATAACTTCCAGCCTTTCTACCAGAATTCTCTGAAATACTGTCACTGACCGTCATTAAACATGATAAAATTCTTATAAACGGTGACCTAAACATTTACGTAAATAATAATGCTGACAAGTATGCTATGGAATTTATGAACATTCTGCATACTTTTGACCTGATTCAACAGGTCTCACAACAGACACATGAACACAGAAATACATTGGATCTAGTGATATCGAAACGATTACCCATACAAAATCTTTCTGTGACAAATGTCTCCCCCTCAGACCACTACTGTGTATTTTATGATGCACACCTATCTGAAACCAGGAATAAGGTACAAAATGTAGTCAGAATACAATATGTAAATGAAGCTGTTGAGCAACATATTTCAAAGGTGCTAAATCAGCTTCATGTTAGCACAGTCAACACAGTCCACGAGATGGTAAACAAACTAAATTACTACCTGACAAATGCTCTAGACAAAGCCACCCCAATTCAAGAAAAAAAAAAAAGAGGTTAGGAGAGAAAGCATCTCCATGGATGAATAACCGCTTGCGGGAAAGTTATGAAATTTGGCACACAGATAGAAGACAGTCTGAAATGTCACCTGAGCAAATTTGGAGTCTCTAACTACCTCTCACTAGCGCCACCAACTGTCCAAAGTTTCACTTATGTTTATGCTAATAACTTTTGAACCGTGAGAGCTAGAGTAATTTTTTTCCTTTGTCTAATTTGTGAGCTCAAGACGATTCCATTACACCCTATGACGTCATTTTCGAACTCCTCCTAGACCGTTTCTCTGATTTTCACGAAATTTGAATGAGATCATCTTCAGACCATGCCGATAAAAAGTTAGAGGCTTTTTAATAAACCTTAACGTTATCGAATAACACGCAAACGACTTTTACGTAGCGATGGCGAAAACAGATGTATGGCTATATCTTCGCAACGCTTTATCGTATTCAGACCAAACTTGGTACATATCATCACAACCATAACCTGAGTCTACATGCTAAGTTTCGGAGCAGCGTCCTCTGCTGGTCCTGAGATATGAAAAACAGGCTAGTTTTGCTTATAACTTCTCACTGATTTGTCCTAAAATCATGAAATTGGTCTTCGATCCAGGGCATCATGCCAAGTCGACTGATATCCAATTTTAACATGTCGGCCATTTTAGGTGTCGGCCATTTTGTAATATGTACTAAAATGCTAAATTTTCCAAACGCATGAATGTATCGTTACGAAACTTGGTATGGTTCATCAGTACTATGCCCTGAATGAGCCTGATTAGTTTTGACCAGCGCCACCTAGTGGTCAAATGAATTGTTCAAATGTTTATTACTGGGTGTCATTGATACTAACAATTTTTTAACCATAAGTGCTAGAAACAAAATAATTTTTTCCTCCTATTTCCTAGCTCAAGACAATTCAATTGTACCCTATGAAGTCATTTTCCGCCATGACAGCTATCCCGCCATTTTGAATTATCTGAAAAACATACTTTTTTGAACTCCTCCTAGGCCGTTTATCCAATTTTCACGAAAATTGAAACAGATCATCTTTAGACCATGCCGACATAATGTTATTACAATCTTTTTTATAAACCCAACCGTTTTCGAATAACACGCAAACAATTTTCACATAGCGCTTGCGAAAACAGATGTAAGGCTGTATCTCCGCAACACTATTTTATTCAAACCGAACTTGGTATATCTCATCACAAGCATGACCTGAGGCTGTTATGCTCTATATTGAAAGAATTCCCCCTGCTGGTCAAAAGCTACCACCCATTAAATCATATAATTAGTGACTGTGTATGATTTTTACACATTATGGCTACATTCATATTTAAATGTCTCCAATTACTTCATGCTACAGTTGGTCTGCCACTCCTAGCCATGTTGGCATGTCATATCCTCTTTTTGCGCTTGGCCCCACAAATGGCTGCTTGCACCTATCTTTACTGTTGATTCTCTACTCCTGTGTTAATAAATGTTGAACTCAAATGAATGAAGTCCAATGTTAGGCTATTTATTTATCTACACAAATGCCGCGCCTACTTAGGCTACTTTTTTAAGAGACCCCCACAAAGATGAAATCATTATTCGAACCCTGGTGTTTTCAGTATCTTCAGCAGGCAGGAACAGGTTTTTTGTACAGATGGATGGGTCCAGGACCTGGATATTGTAAATGTGGGGAAGAAAACTGTTGCCCGTATAAAGGAATGCTAATGTTTTAAGCACCACACTGCTCGCTCTCTCATCTATCTGCATGCATTCAGAATTCAACAAACTAACGTAACTTACTAAGACAAACACATAATGCACAAGTTAAATTGTGAAAACTTTGACTCGTTTACTGGTCTTACTAAATGCGCTTTCTAGTAAAACACTGTTGGAGCTACTGGTGCATGAGCCTGTTGAATAAAAATATATTTAAGACTTGAATTACAAGACAGTTAGCATGGGCGCCTTAAGTTTGTGCCACGGATTCCCGAAATGCTTTGCAGGAATATGTCATGATGACGACACATTAGCAAACTCTATTTGCGAGAAACAATTTTTCAAATTTTTGTAATGTTTGTTATCATTTCTTAAACTCAAATTGTCTTTGAATAATGTTTTTCTCTGTATGTCACATCTCAAAAGACACTGTTTTATGTAAAGGTTTACAGCACAACCAGACAAAATAAAGTATTCACTCGTTCTAAATACATTTACTGCATGTGGTTTACTAAAACAAATGATCAAGATTAATAAAGAACGTCCCATACAGTACACAAATCTGATATGAAACGGTTTTACTTTAGCATTTAGAAGACATGTCACTTTGAGTTCAGAGGCCTATAAAGACCTCATTTCAAATAAGTAGAAAAACTAATGTCAGGTTTAATACAGGACATCCCATAGAGTATACAAACCTTAGCCTATATGAAACTGATTTACTGTAGCATTTTGGAGATGTCACTTTAATTTAATTTACAGGTGTATAAATAACTAATTTCTAATAAGTAAAAAACAAATGGTCAGGTTTAATACAGGACAATTGTTTTTTTTACTTATTAGAAATTAGTAATTTATACAACTGTAAATTAAGTCGATTAATGTGAAATATCTTCACTTTGCAACAGTCAAATGGTTTGATATGTGTTTACACAGTATGGGGCGTCCTGTATTAAAGGACCACTCCGGCGCAAAATGAACCTAGGGGTTAATAACACATTGGTACAGAGTCGATTGTTCTCTGGGATATGTTTTCATATAGCTCAGGTTTGATTAACAGCTGAATTGGACTTACCCTACATTAGCAAACCATAAGTCACACATTTGTTGGGAATTCGCTGCATGTAATAACTGTGACATGCCTAAGTAAAATCATCTTCATACTGTAATTAGCTTGAAACCCAACAGTGTTTCTTGGCTATTGTAGGCATTCCCTCACAAAAGCCTCATGCAGCAAATTCCCAACAAATTTGTGACTTATTGTTAGCTAATGTAGGGTAAGTCCAATTGAGCTGTCAATCAAACCTGAGCTATATGGTGATGTCTAATGATTCGCAGAGCAAGCACAACCTCAAACACAGGAGAACAAGACAGAAAATACAAACCTAGACACTTGAGAGAAATAAACTTAGACACTTGAGAGAAGTCCTAAATGTGGACCAGTTTTAGCTCTAGGGCATCTAAATTCACATTCTTTAGAACCTAGAGGTCTAAATAGTTCTAAAGATCACCTAAAATCCTGGAAGGCATCTTTAATGTTTTTTATATGCAAAATGTTTTCGGTTATTTTAGTAAATTGTTTAATTTGGGCACACCTGTAAAGAAGAGCTTGGTCTCACCTTGTTGAAGTTAAAATAAAAACATGAACCCAATATAGATTAACTGAATTGGTGTCCAAAAGGTAATTGCAGAAAATTGAAAAAACAAACAATCCAATGCTACAGCTAAAAATCATTCTGCAAATGAAATGTCCTAAAAGTTATTTCCTTGCTGAAAGAAATCCATTGAAGTTCTTGCTTAGAATCTTAGCATATAGCAAGCAAGCAAGCAAGCATGCATGGTTTACATGCTGCAACACATCCTTTTAAAGAAGTTTATTTATTCTAATTTTTTCGTAAACACATACTGCCCATCAATAAAACCTTTTAGACAAATGGAAAGGTATAACATTAATTCAATAAACATTGGTTTGCATTCAATCATCTTAAAAGGTAACAAAACATAAAACTAGACAATTCTTTGAAACAAACATTTTACCATTTGAATAAAAGGTTGAAAAAACAACATTTAATCAGAAGTTGCAACATGTTTTAATTTGTGTATAGATGAAATATAACTTCAGTTCACTCCAAACATTTCTTGAACACAATAATTTCCAAAAAACATACATAATACACAACATGCCTAAAACAGCACAAAAGACTTGGCACATGGAGCCACTTATTTCAATAAGGAAGGGTGAATTATTGTAGCCTCACAATAGCGCTTGCTCCCACACATGCTTACATTGAAATGTTACAAAGATCAGTCTGGCAGTAGCAAATAAAAATGTTCAATCCAATCTCATTCAAATGTATTTTACTGAACTGATGCTCCTTCTCCCAAACCATCTGACTGATCAAGACTTCCAGACTTTTGTCTGAATAGCATTTCAATATAAGCACGTGGGTCTAGCATTGAAAACAAGCTTGTGGCCTTGCAAGCCTAGAATTGTTGGGAATGCACCCTTTAAGAACAGGAATGATTGACTAGCAGTTTAGCTGTTAAGGTACTTGTATTGAAATTCATTAGGGACATTGCTTTAAATCAGGAGTTTAACTCTGGTTCTGATGACCTACCACCCCGTAGGCTTTCACTCCAACTGCACATAAAATAGACTTCTTCAGCTTATTAACCAGCTAATTACTAGATTCAGGTGTGCCAAATTAGGATTGGAGTGAAAACAATCAGGACAGTAGCTCTCCAGGACCAGGGTTGGAGATGCCTGCTTTAAAAGCTTTTATTGGTTTGAAGCACTACCTCAATCCACAAGGAGAAATTTCAAACTTTCTACAAAATTTAGGTAAACTCCTCAAAGTTTCCTCTGTAACTCTGAAAGGAAACAAGGCTTTTGTTTTGACGCATATCAATTTTTACATTTACGTTTCCTATGTCACTTTCATGGTTGATATGCTGACCAGTTTGAGCTTCAGCAGACTGTGGGGTTGTCAACTCAGTTTCATTATCATACTTTTGTTCATGGTGGTCATTGACATCGCTTTCATTCTCTTGTCCAGTTGAGACAAAATCCAAATTACATTCTTCGTTGGGCAACACATTTTTCAGCTTTGAGATCATGTCTGCAAGCGAAAAACCAATATGATTCAGGTTAGTCTCTCTTGAGCCTACGACCAGTTTCTGGTAACTGATCTCACAGCGGATTGCTTCACGTTTTTGAGTGTGGTTTGCTCCTTCTAATCGTGCTAATAGTCTGTCAACATCTTGCTTGCAGGAGCAAGGTCCTCCGTTTTTGGCAACAGCAGCTATGACTGCTTTTCTATTTATATCGTCTTGCAGAATATTTTCCTTTGTTACTGGAGCAGGAACTTTTCTGGGACGTCCTACTGGCCTTTTCTTGGGCTTGCTTTGTTCCACAGACAATTTCTTAAAAGGAGGAGAGTTTGTCTCTTGTGTAATAGTATCAGATCTTTTCCTTTCTACATTTGTTGCACCAGTTGGAGCAACTCTTGCAGATGGAAGAGAGTAGCTCTCCGATTCATCAAAGCTACTTGATACGTTTGTATGCCGATCTGGCCTTTTTTTTTTGTATGGGTAGGCATGGCCAAATGGGTATTCTGCCATTAGGACGGAAAATGTGCAGGTTGTCAACTGTCTAGAGATTTCCATAGGGGGGTTGTGGCAGTATGTACCTCCAGGCAAAAAGTCACTTAGATTGATTTCGGTTACAGCCGCAATCACTTTCATCATCTTCTGCAGACAGACCCTTATCAGGTCAATATGTATGTGTCCTGTGCCGGTTGTAAAGTATGAAAAAACCCCATTAAAAGTCTTCTCTTGCAGTGGCAACTGAAGGAACACATTCGCTATGGAATCTGGCTCAAGGAGAGGTGAAGCATCCTTAGCCCACTCAAGCAGCTTCTGATAAAGGCAGAGTATATACTGGCTAAAAAGTGAGTACTCTCCTCCACTTTTTAGAAGTTGCCAGTAAGGACCCAGGATTTTGCAGTAGACAATGGCGAGAACGCATACAAGTGACTGTATGACATCGTCGTTTGCATCTTCTGTAACACTCTCCAGAATGACATTGGGGCAGTCATCATTGTTCAGTAACAGTAGGTCTGAAAAGAAAAGGGCAATCTCACCATGATGGTGAATGAGACCCGCTGCCGCTTCAAAGTAGTTATTGAATCTGTTTGAACAGTTGACTGTCAGTTTAGAGGGATTATTCTTCTCTTCACAGAAAGCAATCCAATGTTTTCTGTAGTTCTGCTTTGATGCAGCTCGAGGACTCAAGATATCACAGGCCATGTGGATGTAGCGTGATGTGGAACTTTCAGAAAAATTCACAAATCTTCTGAATTTTGGATTCCTGTCACGGCCTAGTTTTTCTTTAGTAGACTGCATAATCTCAGTTTCAAAGCTCATCATCTGCTGTTCAATTGCATCATGAATGTCAACAAGAAAATGGGCATTGTAGTGTAAAAAATGCAAGGGTAATGCCATAGAATGTTGATCTTTAAGAGATGCAACTTTCTCCTCAAAAAATTTCATAGCCACATTTTCTTTACATGTCAAAGTGTACTGGTTTTTCAAAAGATCAAGGGATACCTGTTTAGAAGCATCAGTTTTACCACCATACATGCTTGACAGTTTTTGGATAGACAACATGGCAATGTCGAGCAGTGTAAGAGCTTCTTCTTTGTTTGCATCAGGATTCTCTATCAAATTGAGTGCGTTTTGGTTTATTGCATAATGATCGTCTTCAGTTGGAGATTCGTACTCTTCCTTTACTTTTACTTGAGAGTATGGTTCCCATGTACCATGCTCATTTGTTATGGCAAAAGTCTGATTTTCCTCTTTCACTACCACAAGCTTCTCATGTTTTGAGAAACAGCCTCTTTTTCTTCCTCGTTTGGCAGATTTATTATAATGGTCAAGGGGGTCTTTAACAAGTTCAAATGGACTTTGCAAAAATGTTTCCATCTGAGCAATTCTTCTGTGTCGGGTTGTTTGGTAACTGCGGTAATGTACTTTGAATGTTTTAAGCTTTGCTTGAAGGACTTTGCTAGCTTTTTGGATGTTTCCATCACTACAAAAATCTGGGTTGAATTGACGTAGCCAAGACACCAAAACAGTGGGGTCGATTTTCTCCCTAATGACAAAGTTACTCAACTCAAGTATCAAACCATTTGTGACCTCAATAGACTCTGCTTGCTCAGAAAAGTCTCTCATCTCCAAAAGGTCCGCTCTCTCAACTCCAATGCTGTCACATATTGGCCCAACAAAGTCAAAGTTTACATATGACTCAAGAAAATTTTGTCTTGCCTCTCCACTCAAACTTAAAGTTGTTGTGATGGCTCTTTCAATCAGACAGCGGAAATCTGCAGACTGATACTTAGGGAAAAGCTTTTGAAGCCAGTCAATCACTGCTCCCCAGGAGAGTTTATTGTCTTGTCTTAAAAGTCCCACTTGGATCAGAAGTCTGTTTTTGCATGGGTGTTCATCTAAATTCAATAATATTCCAGTTTGAGTTCCCAAGTAGTCTGCAACAAGCTTATTGAAGGTGTCATCCCCTAAAAAAGAAAAAAAAACAATTTCTATTAGAATAAAACATTTTTGTAAAATCTTTAAAGAGTGGTCGGGCTAGGTGATGTGTAGATTGAAACAGTTAAAAAGATATATTTTGTATTGACAATGTTTGGAAAGTATTTTATCCATGGAAGTGGCATATGGGCTATGTGCAGTGAGGGGTGAATTGGCCAGGATTTGCAATTCATTAACAAATAAGTTTACCTCTTAAGGATCCGGCTCTGATTGTGAAATTCTGCCTAAAAACATACCCAAAGTTAACCTCTTGTTACACTGGACCTTAAGAAGAAATGTTTGATATTTTAAAAAAGGAAAGACTTAGAATTTTTTGGAAACGTGAAATTTATTTAGAATAAATGTACACAGTGAATATTTCAGAAGATGAAAGGATATACATGAAATAGATGAAAGGATCTTTCAAATGCAAATATAACACCATATATTGAGATAGGAAAAACTTCTAACCATGTCCCCCAAGGGAGGACAACATGTCTAAATTTTTTGAATGAGAGTCAACAACCAAGGGGCTATAGACTATTTTCTAAGAGGACCCCGAGTGTCCCTCACGATTGTGCCAAAATGTGTGTCCAAATTAAGAATTTTCATATAAATAACTATAAAAACATGATATTGTTACCTAAAACAGTTCTTATAATCACAAATATTTACACAGTGTGCCAATTGTGCCATAATGTGCACGTGTCCAAATAAAGAATTTCTATAATTACATAATTGTCTATACAAAAAAAATCGCAAAAAGTGTGCCTTTCTGGCTCACTGGCAAATCCAAGTGTGCAGCAATGTACTGTGGTCGGTGAGGTCTAGTAGGGGCAGGAGTATCGGGGGCCAGATATGTGGGAGTGGACAGGTGTTTTCCATAGTCAGCAAGCTCCTCAATGAGTGTGTCTGAAGGCCAGATGGGTTAAATGGTTCTGTCGTTGACTCTTAGCCAGATGCTGATAAAGCAGGAAAGCGTTCACCACAGCAATGTCAATAAAGTGGTAAAAGAATGTCTTGTACCACCTCAGTCTTGTGGAAAACATTGTAGTAATCAGGGCGTCTGATAGGTCCACACCTCCCATACTGACGTTGTAGTCGTTCACAGCTGATGGAATGGGGACATTCCTCCGGGTCCATGTCCCAGTAGCATCCTTCACCCACCTGCTGGCATGGTCACCAGTGAAAGCTTTGTGGATGTTGGAACACATGGTCACCTCTCTAGTGTCCATTAACTTCATAAAAAGCAATTAGCCATTCCGAATCAATCTGATTGCACCTCTATTCACTCTAATCATATATTTGACTGTAGTTTTTGTTAATCCAATCCTGTTTGTATGTATTAGGGGTGGCTTGATACCACTTTTTCATGTCCGATACCAATACCACAACCTTGAGTATCTGCCAACCAGAACCGGTCGGACCAATACGCTCACTACGCATGTTGCGTAGGGCCCCGCCAATTACGCAAGGCCCCGCATCCCTCTCGTGTCAAAGCGGGTTTAAAGCGCATTTCAACTGTGAGAGAATGATGCAGAGTTGTCTATCTCTTCACGACAAAAGGGAAAATGAACAAAATGAGACTGAATAACGGGAACAGCAATCAGGTAGACTTGTGTTCTCACCTCTCCAAATTTAATGTCAGCAAATAACAGTAACGTTATATTGATTTGTTAGCTTGCAGTGCATCTCTTTCTAATCTGTCTTTCTTGCAAACGTAGCTGGGTAGCAGAGTAAAGTAACAATTAGGCTACTTAAAAAAGTATTTAGTAGGCTACAGTATTAAAGTACAGTAATGACATTGAACAAAAATGACACTTTTACTTCATTACATTTTTCCCAACACCTTCGTTACTCGATGACGTTATTTGTCTAAAAAAGAGACATGGGGCTGAACTCTGGCGCATTTGGTTGTGTCAATTCATCAGCGCACACAACACGTGTCAAAAAAACAAACAATGTTTAGGAGCTGCCAGATGGCTATGAAATACCCCTAAAAAACACCAACTTGTGCACAATGCGGAAGATAGACAGTCTGCGCTTAGACAAGGTGAAACATACCGTAACTGAACTATGATAATACCTACCGAATGTCGTTGGACTTTTTCATTGCCGCTTCTCGACTGCGCTTCACCCTGCCGGAATTATTTACACAGTGCGCGTAAAGATTGCCTTATCAATTGATTTCCATTCAGATGCAAACATCATGTCTGTTGTGTTCTATTATCAGAGAAGTTATATTATAAATATTTAGGCCTTTAGGTTGACAGAGATAATAAATTAGAGTACTAGCCTACATGAATACTGTAGGCATATTCCTTCCTATCTGAAACTTAATTTCCATTTTGCTACGATATGATATTTTTGCTATGGCTACACAAACATCTGAACTATATGGGGCAAAACCTTTTTATAGAGAGTAATATGGCTTTTGGCCCAAGCTTTATTAATGTTTCTCAATGTTCAATAAACATGTTGCTTCCATTGGAACTTTTGTTAATAGGAGTCTATTGGTTGCATTCAAGTGCATTGCTGTTAATTAACATCGTTTTTATATTTCAAAAGGCCACCTTTGCACATGCAGGCCAAATCTTACGTGCTCATTTTCAGTAAACAAGCAGCCCAAATGTGATCCAGTAATTTAGAAAAAAAATTGTGTTTATGTTGCCAAATATATTAATTATTTTATTAGAAATGATTCAGCTCATGTCTTATGTAGCTTTACATAACTTTATATTTCATAAAATAACATTTTATAAGGCAAATGTTTCTGTGTAACTTAGTTATTATATTTATTTGTTTTGTGTGATTTTTCCTGATTTTTCTCCCTTCCTAATTCTCTCTAACCCTGCCTTTTTGGCAGCTCCGCAACTCCTTGGACAGATCAGTGGGATGACGAGGGGCGCGCATATGGTTCATCCAACCATATGTCGCCCAGATGCCAATTATTTTCACACTGCGAATCCAACATGGAAGACTTTAGTCAGATCATGCACGGGATGATTACATTCACTATACTTCTGCGATTTAACTCACAGGTGCCCAATCTGTGTAACATTTTTGAAAACTATAAAACATACAATTTTTTTTTAGGACTAGTAAACTTTAGGAACTTGCATATTGGATCCAATGTTTGAAAACATCAATTAAGTACTACAAACTACAATATAGACAGTTTTAGAATTTCACTATAACTTGCAACCAAAATGCATATTATGGACAAAATAAAAATGTGTATTTTCAAAAATTGGTTGTATTGTTCCTGGGTTCAGTAAAAACATATCTAAGCAAGAATAATAATCAAATCTACATGCAATTTCTAAAGAGATTTATGGAAAGTTATATAGTGCATCTTATTTGACATACATATATTTTATATTTTCTACAATTTCTCATT
>JACXGM010019437.1:0-18405 GCA_016801145.1 Umbra pygmaea
GAAATGCTCTTTACTTGTACTCGTTCCATAAAAAGTGGTATCGGCCCATCCCTAGTATCCATAAATGGCCTCTGCCCGGTAGCTGCAGCCAGGGGCTTTTCAAAGACACTGCCGTCATCTTGACTGTGATTGGCCAATTGACTCGCGTGATATATCAACAAAGATGTGAAAACCGCAGCAGGTTTTTAAAACTTGTGTTAAGGGGAAATTGTACCCCCCCCCCCCAATAAAAACTCTTCTGATCTACACGATTCATGTGAATGACATTTTCCCATTCAAAATGGCGATTTTCGCCGAAAAGCGACTAGTTTGCAGGTATGTACATTCCATTTCTATGATAACACTTGTCACAAGGGTGTTAAAGACGCAGTCAGCAATTATGGCCATTGGTCGGAAAAGTTGCGCTATTCAGGTAAAAAATTACCCTGAAAAACATGTACTGTTACGTGGTTATTTTGTTAATTGCAAAAGTCAAAAATGGCCTCTTTAAAGTAAAAGACGTACACTTTGGCATTCTTCTGCCGGTTGGGGCCATGGTAAAGGTATACACTGAGACGGCTGCTCTTGACGTGTCTCTCAATCTCCTTCTTCCAGTGATGCACCAGCGAGGCAGGGCAGATTATCAAGGTGCCCTGAGATATCACCAAGCTTGAGTCTGCAACACAAAAACACATAACAAATATAATAATACAAAATCATTTAGACCAGTTCAGCATGGTCACATTGTTCCCTGAACAAATATGACAGCAATCAACATGACTGCTACAATAATATCGAACAGGTAAACAGTTACAACATGCAGTGTGGGGCCAGTAAGCAAACAAATGTAAACACGTATACCTTGTTGAAATCTATAATTCACATAAATCGATACTAAATACCAATAATTTGTTAGTCAATACATTCTACAATTCATACATAACACTAATAAATACATACATATACCATTTGTTACTTTAATTCGAAATGAGTAGATTCCATTTTCTCTTACCTTTTTTGGAGATCCAACTTGCAGATTTTGTGTCTTTCTCCTTCTCCTCCTCCTTCTTCTTCCTCTTCTGGGCCAGGATGAGAGCTATCATGGTGAGTGTCTTCCCAAGACCCATGTCATCAGCTGAGGATTGGGGGACAAATGTAGTTACAGCATTTTCTGAAACACTGACCTCCACATGTTACAAACCCACTGGTGCTACAGCTACTACAAGGCGCGGTTACCTAGGATTCCACCACATGGTTTCTGGGTCTCTCTCCAGAGCAGCCAAGTCAGGGCTCGTCTCTGGTGGGCCAGTAAAGTTACCTGGGAAATGACAATGCCCACAGCGTCTACAATAAGTGTCTTACAGAGCTTAGAGCACATTGAGTGGCAAGGATCTTGGTTGGAATAGATTGCAGGACATGGAAATGGAATTAAGGCCAACCCAGGTCTTGGGCTGAGATCTTGCCTTGATGCCTTTGGGGTCAGCGGCCTCAGCGTCCAAGTCGGGGCAGGACTCCAGGGAACTGTGGAGGTGGTTGATGGCCTCTGTGGTGGCGTTCTTCACTGCCAGCAGACGGTTCTCCGTCATCCTGCCTCCATACAATGCCTGGCTCTGGGAATCCACTGGACAGAGACAGACAGAGGACTTAGTGAGAGGGAATCTGTGTAGATCTGGCAGAGCCTCTCAAGACTATTATTTATAATGGATTACTTCCCTTTCAGAAATCAAGTAAAAAAAAAAAAAAGAGTTAATGACACATGCAAATGATGTACAGGCCCCATAGCCTGGTGGTCAAACCAGACAAAGTGTTGAAACTCTGCCTCACCCCTTCCTAACCTGTATCCCAGACTCATAAAATATATATAAATAAATCAATCAATCATGTACATATACCCTTATATATATAAAAATACACCAAATATGCTTACCAAAAGTGGCAAACATACATTTTTTTAAATTTGACCTTTATTGGTCGTCTCAGCATTCATTTCAGAGGAGCAGACAGGGTTAATTTAGGGTAGACAGTAATTTGTTAATATTTGGACATTGCTCAACATTACTTACTCATCAAATTCCCTGAACTTGTGGTCTCTCGATGCAGAGCGACCTTTGCAGAGAAAACCTTTGACTGAATTGAATGGGAATATTATTTGCTGCTCTCAGGAAAACTGGTTTTGGTGATAAATTCAGCTCATGGGTCAGGGTTATGTATGCCTCTCCACAGGCCAGTGTCTGCACAAATGACACTTACTCTGACTACTTTGCCCTGGAACGCGGGACCAGGCAGGGTTGCCCTCTGTCTCCTTTACGTTTTGCCATCGCCATTGAGCAACTTTCAGTGGCGTTAAGGGCTTCAACCACTTTCCAGGGTTTTTCTAGGGGGGAATTGAACACAGGCTGTCCTTATACACTGATGAGATATTACTCTATGTACATAACCCTGTAATGTCTTTACCAGCTACCCTCTCCGTTCTGGAGGTCTTTCTCTGGTTACAAACTTAATCAGAGAGATATACCTGCTTGAACACAGATTTAGAGTTGGTGCTACTCTAGAGATAAATGAGCTTAGCTAAGGTGGGTTTTTGTGTAGTAAGGACGTAAATGGGATGATACCAGTGCCGGGTGTGTAGCAAGGGCTATCCAACTAGCGCATAGAGGTTGCAATGATGGGTGTTATATAAAACGGATGGCGCTGTGGTAGACTGTATCTAATTTCTTAAGGAGTGAGTTTTGAGGCGGATCTGTAAATTACATCACCAAAGTCTAGTGTTGGAGGATGGTCCTTTTCAAGACAGTAAAGCATGAAAGTGTGTGTACCTCCATAAAGTGGGGTGAATCCCTGGCTGACTTGCAGCCCCAGGGAGTTAGCAGAGGCCTGGAACTGGAGGGGTGTTGGAGCAGCAGGCAAGAGGACGGTTCCCCCGGGGCGGCTGAAAGGGTTGTACTGGCTTGGGGCAGACGACTGCTTGGCATTACCCTTAGAACCCTGGGACTCTGAAAACAGACAGTTGAAAATTCAAACAGTTGAGTTTGTGTTCATCACATTGGCATCGCAGCCAGCAGAAGGCTACCATCTAGCTATCATCTGACCTGGCTCAGCGGAAGGAGTCAGGCACAATGAGTCCAAGGCCTCTTCCAGATCTTTGACCTGACTCTTCAATCTCTCCCCTTTATCAGGCAGAGCAGACACATTCACCACCGACAGCGTGGCCTGAGGGGTGCAGGAAGAGAGAGTTTAACCTTTACACAGTTTTACCATGTTACCACACAGTTTAAAACAGTCCTACAGTGTAATCTTGACCATTGTCAGCCCCATCAACAATATATCAGTAGGTTTACCAGCTGTAGTTATGTAGATGCACACATGTGCCATTCTCACCTTCTTCTGTTTGAGCTGGGCAGTGAGCTGGCTATGCAGGACTCTGGGGTCCTCTTGCTGAACTTTGACCTGAGAGGCAGGCTGGAACCCGGGAAAGGAGGTCAGGGTTTTTTGGACTGGGCTTACTAGAGTTGGAGAAGTAATCTTTGTACCTGGCTTCTCTGACACAAACTGGATGTCGTCGTCATCATCATCATCATCATCATCACTGAGCTTTCTGCGATAGGACTGCTCCTGGTTGTGCTGTGAAGCAGCCATTTTGTTTGAAACATTTTCGTGTTTAGTTGTGTGACTGGAAGCTGGCCGAGTTGGTTCATTATACTCTGGGATTGGCAACTTTGTGTTCTCGGTTCTCCTAGGAACCTGGGCGTCTTGACCAAGAACATCGTTTGGGTCTGGATTGCTGTTCGTCTTACACTCTGTGCTTGTTTTTTTCCCAGCATGCTTTTCAGACTCTTTGGCTGGTGGCTCACGTGGAGAGTCTCTGTGACGACTCGCTTTCCACGTGTCTTCCGTCTCCTGGGCCTTGGTGTCGGAGTGTCTGCTTCTATCAATCGCTCTATGGACCTCTTTGCTTGAGTCCTTGTCTTTGTCCATCTCCTTTGCAGTCTTTTCAGTCTCTTCAGGTTTTCTGGCAGTTTTTTTATTCTCCTCATCTGAGACTCTCTTCTTTATCTTCATCCCTGCTGGAAGCTGTTTGTCTCTCCAACACTCAGAGGGAATAGACGCCCCCCTCGTCTCCTTCTCCGCACCTCGGCCGTGGTCTCCTACATCTTCATTCTTGTGATGACTTTCCTTCTCTTTGTTTTTCTGCTTTCCATCACCCTCATCATCTAGTCTCTCTCCATCTTGGAGTCTCCTCCACTCCGAGCTCTGATTGGTCTTGCCTGGGGCCTTAAAGGGGTTCCTCTCTGGAGGAAAGCTGGAAGGCTGCAGCTGCCTGGTAGACAGTGGGATGCGTTTTTCTGCCTCTGGCTGCAGAAGTGGAGCATCAGTCATCAAAGTAACATGTTATAAACTAGGGCTAGACACTGTTATACTGTAAGTTCATCATTACCGAGAGGTGCTTACCGGAGTCCAGGGAATATTACCACACCACCTCTGACCTGCTTTCTTTCCCAAAACACACCGGTAGTATAACCTGAAGAGAATAGACAGCAACAAATAGACCAAAGATATTCTCAGAGAAGCGATGTGGAACTCATTTGCTCCTAGCAACAGCATTCCATCTTTTTGTCTGAAGAACCACACTGGAAACTGGTTATATTTCCTCAGCCTCATAATGATCTTTTTGTTGTATTCTGGCACATTTAATGCTTCCTGGCAGTTTAGCATTCATGTTATTTACTGTGCCACATCTATTTTATCTTCTGAAACATTGGACCAAACCTTTACATGCAGATTTATTTAGCAAAGACAAAAATATGATGCATAACAAACAGATATCCATACCTGTAGCACTGCTGCTGCTGACTGAAGATGACAGTCTGGAGTTCCACCATGGAGTCTTCATGATGCAGGCAGTGAGATGCTGGGACACTAATGAAAGCATTTCATTAACAGATCAGTTTAATTAGCATATTGCTGTTGTTTAAATCAAGCACGTTTTTAGATATCTGTTGGATAAAAGTAGAATCAGACCAACTTTTAATGTTCAGATGTGACATCTAAATATTAAAACATTCCCCGCACAATTACATCGCCAGAACCAGCCTGTTTTTTGACAGACCCATATGGTCAGACCAGTTTTTCATTCAAAGGGACTTTCGTGGACACAGATTACACCTAGATGGGAATCTTCATTGAGCTTGATGTATTAATCCACGACTAGGCTTAATCCGTGTCCACAAAACTGCCCCATGTGTTTTTAATCATGTGCCAACTAAATCTCTCTTCAATTTCTTTTTTTCTGATAAAAATATGTAATTCTGTACACCACCATACAATCCTTGCCATTCTATTTCAATCTCTATTGATTAAAAGATGTTGAGTGTTGTTTTTTTTTTTTCACAAAATGTTTTGCAGACACTGTGTTGGGTGAAAAGGCCAGGACAGTGACCGCCATAAAGGAACTGGTGAGCCTGCAGGGCAATCATACAATGCTCACAGATCCGTAAACATTCATTCTGTCCATTCAAGTGTTTAACCAAACATGCCTTGTTGGCTTTCTGTCTTCCATAGCTAGCAAGTTATGTCTCTGTGACTAACTGTCTGTGGGTACTCTGTGAGAGCGAGCAATTTTCGTGAACAGGATGGTGAACCTAATGAAGTACAGCCACTAAGTCGAGATGTCTCCGGGACAGGAGTGAAGACAAACAACCGGCATCAATGAACTGTCATGAAACACTTACTCAGCAACTTCGGTGAAATCACAAGGAGTCGTCTGCTGTCGGTCTCCACACACGTAGAAGCTTTTACCCCTATTTGGCCCGTCTTTCACCCCTGTCTTCAGCATGCATGTGCTGCCTGAATAGTATTTAAGTTAACAGATAATCAAAGTCACAATTTATTCAATAAAATATTTGTCTTCCTATCAGACTTGCTACTGTTATTATTATTAGGAAACTGGCTGATCTCTGAAACACAAGACAATATGGATAATATAATATTGAGCGCGTAAGTTCTATAAATGGGATAGATATGTTCCCTACCCGCTATACTGGCTAACTAGCGAACTAAGCTACTGGAGCATGACAACACTTCATCAGTCACGGGTGACAACAATGCAACGCTTTGACCTCTCTAAGCAAAGTATAAAGAAAACGTTTACCGTGGGCTTTACATAACACTATATCCATGTCAAGAACGTTTTCGGAGATGTAGGCACTAGGCACACAATTCGAAATGCTTCAAACCTCTTATCGACCAATCGAAATAGAAATTGACAATCACTTCCGGCTTCTTCTTCTTTGAATAAAAGCAGATCGCAACCAACTTAAAAGGTGCATATACTGCCACCTTCTGTACGGTCACGGCCCACCCATGTCTCCAATATATGGAAAGCCGTTTTTGTCAATATTAAAAAAATAAATATGGCTATGAAATAAGTCCTAAAATAAATAAATGACACAACAAATATAAGTATTTAAATGTAAATATATAAACGCAGTCCAATAAAATAAATACATTGTTTTTTATTTCATAATGGTGTTTTTCAAAGGAAACCTTTTATTTATTTCAGTGGACTTTTATTTCATAATTCCACATTTATTTATTTCAAGGCACTCTTATTTCATAATGACACATTTCATAATATCCATTTGTTATATTCTAATGAATGGGGCGTGGTTATCTCACAGATTCAACCTAAATCAACAGCACGGTGCACCTGTATTATTGAAGACTTTATTGAAAAACTAGGGCGGATAAGTGATCTTCAAAAAATAGACAAAGATATTAAAGTTTTAATTAGTTTGAGACCGATTGAGCAATGATCCACTTTTCCGTGCTACACTTCTGTTGACGGCCTCTGGCCCCACACAATTGAAATTCCGTTTTCGGCTCATGAAGTTCACAGATGTTAACTACTACATTACCCAGAATGCCATGCGCTTGATTCATCTCTCGCGGGCTTTGTTTAGGTATGGCGGTACGCTTCGAAACTCCCATTTTTTGTGTGTCTTTTAAATACGAAAATACGAGGGCTCGTTGCCTGTAAACAAGGTACGTTATCATGTTGGCAATGTATCTGTCATTATAACACCCAACAAATATATTTATTATTTGTCTGCAATTGGTAAATCTTTTTGAAGTTTGCTAGAAAGGATAGGTGGCGATAGGGCTAACGACAAAGGGTTACTGTATAGTAACTAGGTACTACAGTACAGTACGTACGTAGTCACACAACGTTAATTACTTCACTAAACTATCGTATCGTTATGTTTTAAACGTTGTTTTCATGTACGTACATTTTAGAGACCTACACTTTCTTCCTGTAAAATGAAATGCTCCACAGTCTTTTGTTGGTACAGACAGTATGAGCAAGCTGTTGCTAACAACAGTCCTTTAAATTGTGAATTTTCTATTGGCAAAGCTACTGTACGCACTTTGAATGTGACATGCATACTGTACTAGTTAGTTAGCCACATAACGGAGCTCTCATGGTTGTAGGTTTGAGGATCCCGTGGGTGAATTTCAATGACAGTATTTTAATTCAAAAACTGAACTCTACATTTGTCGAACTGACAACCATCCTTAACCACTGAGCCATTGTACAAAAGTATCTGCTAAATGTAACGTCAATGTGGCATCCCTTTTTTTCTCCTTGACCTATCTCTAAAATCTTCTTTAATTAGCCCTGTCTGGAGAACATTGTCATGTCATCTCCAGCTGGGTTGCAGGATCAGCGGTCCCAAACAAACTTCTTGGCCAAATGGATACCGAGCAGCTCCCGTGCTGGAGTAATCCTGAACCCATCCCAAGACTTGACAGAGTCTTTTCAACACAATTCGGTCTGGGGTTCCCGGGATGTAGACGACTCTTTTGCCTCCCAGTTTGTTCCCCTCCCTGTTTCCAGCAGCAGCAGTATCAGTTCCCTGATCCATGATGCTGATGCTAGGACAGAACCTAGCAAACAAAACCAGCAGACAGGGGACATGACTGTGTGTGACAGACAGTTTGCAGCTATGCAGACAGATGCATCGCAAGGGTTGACGTTTCCCGCGGAAATGGACACTATGGGAAAGTTGGTAGAACAGTCTCAGGACTTGCCCTTGATGCTCAAACTCCAGCAGGTATGAAACCGGTATTGAATGGCTTCATAAAAATGTCTTGTTACTTCCAGGTAGGTCGACCTGTCTCATGTTATATATTAGGGACACAAGTCTCAAGCTGAGTCTGGCCCCCCTCCAGGTTTTTTACCAATGTAGTTTCCAAATCTGCTAGTATTTTCAAGTCACGTGCTTCAATCTCCTAGTTGCTTGCTGTTTCGATTTTTTGATTTGGTGATCTGTAAAAGCACTTTATGGTTACTGATGATATAAAATGGTCTTTATCAAATTCATTTTATTGATTGGATTTGAATGCGCAATATTGTTCAGGGCCACTTGGAAAATCTCCATTTAAACTAAATTAAGTTAATTAATTTACCAGCGCTTTGTTATTTCAGATGATTTGTTTTAGGTAGACCTCCACAAGATTAGATGCTGCTTTTTCCAGAACTTATGGGAATCCCAATGAAGACAACCAAATTATCTCTACAGCTACATTGTTGTAGATGAGGGATTGACTGTAGCATTGATAATGTTCTGAGTTTAGTAGTAGTGATAATGTTCCAATGCAGTGTTTATGCTTTTGAGTTTAATAGCAGTGATCAAATTCAAAATCAGTCAAATTTATTTAATAAAATACATGTGATTATTAACAGTGATAATGTCCTGAAGCAGTGTTTATGTTCTCAGTTTGATAGCCGTGATAATGTTCTCAGTTTGATAGCCGTGATAATGTTCTCAGTTTGATAGCCGTGATAATGTTCTCAGTTTGATAGCCGTGATAATGTTCTCAGTTTGATAGCCGTGATAATGTTCTCAGTTTGATAGCCAGGATAATGTTCTCAGTTTGATAGCCGTGTTTATGTTCTCAGTTTGATAGCCGGGATAATGTTCTCAGTTTGATAGCCGGAATAATGTTCTCAGTTTGATAGCCATGATACTAGCATTGATACTACTAAACTCAGAACATTATCACTGATATTGCTCTTCTGAAGCAGTGCTTATGTTCTGAGTTTAATAATAGTGATCATGTCAAAAATGTCAAAACTATTAAAAAAGATTTAATAGCAGTGATCAAAATCAATCACTTTTATTTATCAGTTTGATTGTTTAATAGCACTGATAATGTTCTTTGTTATATTGTATTGATAATGTTCTGAGTTGTATAGCAATGCTTATGTTCTGATTGTGATAATGTTCTAGGTTTAAAGCGGTGATAATGTTCTGATTGTAAAAATGTTATATGTTCAATGCAGTGATAATGTTCTGATTGTGATAATGTTGTAAGTTTAAAGCAGTTATAATGTTCTGTGCTTCATAGTAGTGATAATGTTCTGTGTTTGTTACAGCTGAGGCAGTGGCAGCATCACATGCAGGAGCAGCTAAAGGCCCACCAGCTGGAGGAACTAGTCCGTCTGCAGGAGGAACAGCAGAGGCTACTGGGCATGGTGAATGTAGCTCAGCGTGATGGCACAGGTGCTGAACACACTAGTATTTAATGCCTGTTTACCTTACAGCCACATGTACTAGATCTCAGGAAAAGTTCAAGACAAAATGTTATTGTGTGAACTTGCAGGTCTCTACTGAATAGCTGCTACATTTTACGTGACCTCCTGAGGTAGCAAACGAGAAGTTTTGGACAGATCCCACCTGGGGCTTTGCAAAAGAAAATGCAATTGTTCCACAACGTCTTGAGAAATGTGTATCGCACTGAAGTTTTTTATGTGTAGGTCAATGGAGTGGTCTGATTTCTATGTGAATTGCTCACGCACCCAGCACGTGATGTCTCGCAGGATATTCCATGACACACCCACAACAGTGCGATTGCCATCATGAGACATGACAATGTAAATAGAACCAGTATGGAAATTATTATTCAAATTATGCCAACAATACTTCTTGCTTTTTGACAACTTTCGCAATCTAAATAGGCCATTGAGTGATGCTGGAAATATCAGGAATGCAGTTTGATTATTTTTGACTCTTGAAATATCACATTCCTATCTTCACTTTAGATGGGGAACAATTTTTTGACTGTGACCACTTTTAATGATTACTCAAACGTGCAGTAAAATCCCACAGTACTGATTGAAATACGCAGTAGTCCATGTTGCATCTGCTACTAAGTATTGTAATAATATTATTGTAATAATATTCCTTTGAGATTCCAGGCAATTTCGAGCCCAACTATTGTTGCAATGTTATTACTCCGCAGGGTAAATGGAGTTGGCAGCTCCGGTTATTAAGTTGTCACCAAAGTTTTTTTTACAAGACTTTAAAATTTATGACATATTTCACAGATTCCTCCATGCTGACAGGCATGGACTCTGAAAACAGCACTCCGTTACAGTGCTCCCCTCAGACGAACAAACCCCAGGCAGCCCAGAGCTGGGGTGCTACAGGACCTTCACAACCACCTGCGTCTTTGCAGCTCTGGAGACGGTCACCTACCTTCCAGAGGCCTCCAAGCAGCCAGGGAGAGAAGGAGGAGGATCTGGATGAAACGCTGGGTAGGGAACATGTTTAGGAACCTAAATGCATTTACAAAAGTCTTTTGTATCAGCCATGAACTCTGTTTTTATCTCAATCAGGGACAGAGGCATGGAGCAGTCCACACAAACCTCATCCGCTGAGTGGGGATGATCAAATGGATGAAGATGATTCATCCCTTTACCCTGTTCCAGCTTTGAGTCCAAGATGCAAAGCATATAGAGAAGATAACGCTGAAGTTGACTTACAGGACAGGTAAACTGTTCTTAAAAGTGGTGAAAATTAAATGTGTTATTTCACTTTGCTTAGTCAGCTGACCGTACCACTCATTTGGCGATTTGGCGTTGTCGCCCGACTCTTCTCCAGGCCCATTAAACCTGGGATCGGGGGGCAGAAGAAGACATTTGAGGAGCTTCTGGAGGAACAGTTGAAACTGGAGGTGCAGAGGCTGAAGACCAGCCAGCACCAGGTCAGAGGAATACCTTCTTCACATCTAAACATGGGCTGTAGATAGAACCATTAGTACCAGGTCAGAGGTGTCCCCTATGTACAACATCTAAATTGTGACATTCCGTAGACTAATAATAATGCATCACCACCGTGAAAAGCACCAGTAACCTCCGTTTTCATGCAAAAGACATTAATGACTAGAGCAAGAGCCACGGAGATAACATTAATGACTAGAGCGAGAGCCACGGAGATAACATTAATGATTAGAGCAAGAGCCACGGAGATAACATTAATGACTAGAGCAAGAGCCACGGAGATAACAAGGTGCATCAGTGATTTCATGGCAACCAGTTGTTGTATTTACTATCTCTTTCTCTAAATATGTACATAGACTTTTGTTTTTTATAATGTGTAGATGGTTATGGCATATTTTTCTAAACGTGTTTTTTTTTTTTTAGGTCTTGCTAGTGTAATGATACAAATTATAACAAAATTAAAATCTTGCCTTTATTACAATGTAAAACCCCTGTCAATGTGGTACTAATTTTACATAGTGGCGAAGGTACCAGTGTCCAGCCTCTTGACCAGACAGACAGAAAGACTGAGTTAAAACAACCTTGAAGGGATGTGCAGCATTTTGACTGAGAAATAATGAAAGGGACAGTCTTTCATTTATATTTTGTCTATAATAAATTAAAAAAAAAACGTGAGAAAATCATATTGTGAAACCAGTATCGTGTATCGTATCGATTCGTGAGTAGAGGGAATCGTTACATCTCTATTTGCTACATTTTTGTTTATTTAGCATATGGCATATAAATAATAAGCTGTCAATTCACCTCCTATAGAGCCCAGAGGTAGCTAGCCCGAAAGTAAATACCAAACGAGCTTTCCTGCGGCGAGGGGAGGGCCTCTCCAGATTCACCAAGAAAAGCGATGTCTCGCCGCTTGCCAGGAGGAGACCCCAAAAAGATCCAAAGGCCAAAGTTAGCAGCCGTTGGACCTCAGAGCCCCAGCCGACCCAAAAGGTCAGCCAGCGCCCCCCTGTACAGCGCAAGACTGCTATGCTCAACAAGGAGAACCGACCCAGAGACCCCTGCATACCTTCCCTGGACAGTGGCAAACCAGAGGGCAAGGGAGCCCTGCCGGCTGAAGTGAAAACAAGAGTCCTGGGCAGTCACCAGAGACAGAATATGGAGACACCTGGCTGTATGAGACCAAGGGAGGTGGTTAGTAAGGTGGGTGGTACTTCTCAATCTGTGAGTGGACCTCCTGCAGCTGTAACTAAACAGTCTGGGTCTGAGGGGAGGACTGCAGCCCTCCAGGGGAATGGAGGTGTTCCATTGAGCCGGGACGGATCGGCGAAGGGAAACAGAGACATTGTTCTGGGTTATTCCTTCGAGCGGTCATTCCAGGAGAAGCTGCGACGCTGGGACTGTGAGCGCCAGAAGGAGAGCATGGAGCTCGGGGAGTTTGAGCTGCTGGAGCAGGCTGCCGAGGAGCTGTCTTTCTCCTCAAACTCCTCCTTCGTCATGAAGGTTTGTAACTTTTTTTCATGTGTTTAATGAATGTCTTTGATGATAAATGATACGCTATGAGGCACCAGTTTAACATTTGTAACGAAAATAAAATGTGAAAAGTTAACTTTTTATTTATTTATTCATTCTCCTCTCACAAACACAGTATATATGTAGTGAAATCTTCATTCCTGTGCTTCTCCAGTCCAGTGATGATATTTCCTCGTAAATATGCAGATATCCTTTGCATTTCCCTGTCTCAATTTGTACACCAGAGCTGCTCTGGTATTAAGGCCTACTAAGCAAGCAGGCCGCATGCTCTATTACCCGCACACTAATACTTTACTCTGGTGGAAGATAGTGGGTTTCAAACACAATGTACTTTGGAGCCCTAAAGACTAGAGCTGGCCCTGCTCAAGGCCTCATGGCATAACCTTTGCCCAGGGACTAATAATGTCTTGACATTTGGTTTGAGAATTCAATATGATAAAATCTATAGGGTATAATCTATATGGTATAGATCTATATGGTATAATCCTATAGGTAAACAGTTGCTCATTAGGTGTACATGTAAACCTACAGGTGTTGCAGTTGGACCAGCAACTCCCCTTCAAGGGCAGCAGGGGGTACCGACCGCCCCGGCTCTCCTCCACCCCCGTTAAATCCCCCGAGAATGGGGCCCCAGCGATCAGCTCCTCCGCTTCCTCAGCGTTGTCTCTTGTCAGGGAAAAGGAGGGTGGAGGTGAGAAAAGCAGAGCTGAGGAAGAAGAGGAGGCAGATGATGTGCTTGTTAGCAAACAGCACGAGGACATCTCTGACATCTCCTTTCACAGTAGCTCAGAATGTGAGGAAGTAGCCAGACCGTCTTACCAAACTGCAACCATTCCTAGCAACCTCTGGGAAAACCAGCTCCCCACATTCACCCCTCCATACGACAAGAGGTCGTACCAGGACAGAAAGGGCGGGTCAGGCCGGGCAGAGGAGGGCGGGGAGAGCGACCTCGACGAATCCACCCTATTGGAGGACAGAGAAGAGGGCGGCCGCAACTCTCAGTTGGTGTTTGATGATGACGACACCTGGAATGATCTGGAAGAGGCTGGCAGCGTCGTCGAGGACAACAGCGGAACTAGAGATGCTCCCACAACAATGACAGATGACACCTCACCCCCAGAAAGGATGCTAAAGAGAAAGGTGGCTTTGGCCAAAGGGCCGGAGACAGACAGGTTATCAGTAACCACATCAGCCAACCAGGACGTAGATGCTCTTCCACCCGCCTCCCAGCTTATGGCCAGGCTGTTCCCCTCGCTTAAGCCAAAGACTAAGCCACCCCCTCAACCAGAGCCAAGCAAGATGAAAGACACCCCAGGTAAGACCCAGTGAACACACTACGGAATCAATGAATAACCTTAATTGCAAAGGTTCATTCTGCTGTTTTCTGCGGTCAGACCAACAGCAGCAGTCCAGACATCTAAGAGAGAGGCTGGTGGACCTGGAGCTGGAGATACAACGATTCAGGACAGAGAACGCTGCCTTGGCAAGACTCCGACAGGACAATGAGAAGAACCAGGAGGCCCTCAGGTAAGAGCCGTCTAGTCCTGGCCTTTCCTGTCATCCGGTGGTTTTGTACTAAGCAGTTTCACAATATGGATATTTCGAAACCTGCATTTTGGGTTGATTTAGGGTACTCAGATGTTAAACATTGATATTGTACCTCACAGGAGGGAGAAAGCGGAGTTTGAGCAGTGGAAGGCTGAGGAGCTGGCAAAGTTTGAGGAGTTCAAGAGGGAGGAGGCTAAGAAGCTGCAGAAGGAACGCAAAGTTTTTGAGAAGCACGCCTCTGCAGCCAGAGCCATACCAGACAAGAGAGAGCGCGAAGAGATCCAGGTCAGACCGACACCCTGTCCCACCTTTGATTTAATGTATAATCTGGTCAGTTAACCCCCAAATGGCCCCACAGGCCCTGAAGCAGCAGCTGAGCTCCCTGCAGGAGGAGCTGAAGCGGAGAGAGAGCCGCTGGTCCAACACACACAGCCGCCTCCGGCAGCAGATAGATGCCCTGAGCTCAGACAACAGCGCCCTGAGAGACGAGGTCCGCACGCTAGAGAAACTACGTCTCAGCACCTGGAAGAAGACTGGCTCTGACACAGAGCGGAGCGACAAGGGACCCGAGCCATTGGACAGTTACACTGCTTCTGAAGCCAGGGGCCTCAAATCAACAGTAAGCTCAGAGTCAATTCTACCACCGTCAGGCGATTTTCCATTCTTACGTCTATGATCTAGAACTACCATAACAGTATTTTGTCTATCCTGTGCTGATGACTCTAATGCAGTCTGTTGTGTGTTAAGAGCCCTCCTGAAACTGAGAGGAGCCACCCACCGTTAAGCGGCACCTCCTGGAGGCAAGGCTCACTAGAAGCCAGCCACGCAAATCAAGGTGCAAGGCAATGGCTGTAATATTAACTACGGTCTCAACTTATTCAAGTTATTACAGTACCTGTAGGTGTAATCTACATTTAGCTGGTTTATGTTTAACAGGCGGTATCAAAGGCATTTTAAAAAAGACCGGTCCTACACCACCCCCAGCCACTGGTCCAACTGCAATGTCCAGTTCAGAGGAACAACCAGCATCTTTGACCTGGCGCTATGACCAGCCCTCTCACCTGTCCGAGGTGAGTTAGGATCATACACCGGGTATCACACCACACAATTGTAGCCGAGTGCCACTGTGGTGTTTGAATATCGACAAATTGATTCACAGGGGGATAGAAGTCTACAGACTGCAGAGTCCACACAGGTCAAAGGTCAAGAAGACGCAAGTCAGGATTTCATAACCCACCCTGATGGGAAGGTGAGTCAAATTTGAGAAGATTTAAATGTAGTGGCTAAAACCATGTTATATATACACACGCACATGCACACACACACACCATCCGTTTCAGTAGGTACACCTGTTCAACTGCTTGTTAACACAAATATCTAATTAGCCAATCGTGGCAGCAAGTCAATGCTTTTAGGCTTGTACTACTGGAATTTTATCACACAACCATCTCTACAGTTTAAAAAGAATAGTCTGAAAAAGAGAAAATATTCAGTGAGCAGCAGTTCTCTGGGTGGAAATGCCTTGTTGATGGCAGAGGTCAGGGGTTAAAGGTCAGAGTGGTTCGAGCTGATTGGCAAAAGTAATTCAAATAACCACTCGTTAAAACGAAGGTATACAGAAGATCATCTCTGAATGCAAAACACATCAAATGTTTTGAAGCAGATGGGCTACAGCAGCAGAAGATCAAACATGGTGCAACTCCTGTCAGCTAAGAACAGGAAACTGAGGCTGCACAGGCCCACCAATATTGAACCATCATTGCCTGGTCTGATGAGTCTCAATATCTGCTGTGACATTCACATGGTAGGGTCAGAATATGGTGTAAACAACATGAAAGCATGGTGGATCAATCCTGCCTTGTATCAATGGTTCAGGCTGATGGTGGTGGTGTAATGTTGTGGGGGCACACTTTTCTTGGGAAACTTCGGGCCCCTTGGTACCAATTGAGCATAGTTTAAATGACACAGCCTACCTTGAGTATTGTTGCTTAACATGTCCCTTCCTGTGACTACAGTGTACCAATCTTCTAATGGCTACATCCAGCAGGATAAGGTGCCATGTCACCAAGCTCACATCATCTCAAACTGGTTTCTGGAACATGACAATGAGTTCACTATACTCAAATGGCCTCCAGTCACCAGAGCTCAAACAAATCAAGCACATTTGTGACGTGGTATAATGGGAGATTTGCATCATGGATGTGCAGCCAACAAATCTAAAGCAACTGTGTGATACAATGTCAACAACGACAAAAATCTCTGAGGAATGTTTCCAGCACCTTGTTGAATCTGTGCTATGGAGAATGAATGCAGTTCTGAAGGCAAAGGGGGTTCCAACCCGGTACTAGCAAGGTGTACCTAATGAAGTCGCAGGTGATTGTGTGTATATTATGCATCTGATTGTCTAAGTCATTTAGCAGACACTTAGCCATGGCTGCCTATTGACTGAGGGTGGTATTGCTGTCCTAGATGGAGAGGAACCTGCCTGCTGGAGGGAAGCTCATCATCTTTCCCAATGGGACCAGGAAGGAGGTGGCAGCAGATGGACTGACAGCCAAAGTCACCTTCTTCAACGGGGACATCAAGCAGGTCATGGCCGACCAGAGAGTGGTGAGTCATCCGGTGTCCCTATGTTATTCATCCCGTATGTGTCAGTCTAAGTTGGGCTTTTCTTACAGATCTACTACTACGCTGATGCCCAAACCACACATACCACCTATCCAGACGGCATCGAGGTTCTGCAGTTCCCCAACAACCAGACTGGTATGTAATTGTTCAAGAGTAATCCCTGTTACTATTAAAGTCAATGTTGACTAAAGGCCAATTTATACTTCTGCGTCGAGTTTACCATGTAGCCTACGCCGTAGTTGAGGTGCACCTCTCCAAAAATGTAAGTACTCATCACGGCGATGCAGCCGGTAGGTCTATGATTGGTCGGCTTGATTGCTTTGCATTGCAGCGCAACGCAGACACCCACGGAACAGTATAAATGCTCATAACGGCGTAGGATACAACGTAGCTTAGACCCAGAAGTATTTCGGCCTTTAGTCAGGGTATATATCAGATGTTACTTTTCTAACAAAACTGTTAATAATATGCGGTAGAGAACTGCCCTTTTTTACCCTACAACATCCAAGGGGTCCTCAATCCTGCTCCTGGAGTTACTGCCCTGTAGGTTCTCCAAATCCAGTTGGGACTACCTTGGTTAAACTTTACATCCAAACATGTATCAGAATCAGGTGGGCTAAATTTGGGTGTGAATATAAACCCTACCCCAGGAGTCACCCCAGGTATGTGACATCCACCAATAATCAAATAAGCTTTTGTCAGTAATTGGTACAGCAGGCCCTTCCGATTGGTGATGCTTTTCCCTCCCCAAATACTATAGTATCTGTGATCAGGAGGACTTGATTGAAATCATCCATGAGCTACTGAAGGCACGCAGAGTTTGACAGTTGTTCATGCCCCAACTGAACCTTTTAAACAGAACTATTCCCTCAACCACCACTCAGTTTTGACCTGAAGCATCACGTATAAGGAAGTCTCCAACTTGTCTCCACAGAGAAACATTTCCCTGATGGCCGTAAGGAGATCACGTTCCCTGACCAGACAATCAAGAACTTGTATCCAGATGGGAGGGAAGAGAGTGTGCTCACGGACGGGACAATCATTCAAGTTAACCTGTTAGTCCACTGCTTTGTTACTTCACTGACAATCGTCTGGCATGCATGTGTTAAAAACACTTGATTACAGAGGGAGATTGGTCCTTAACTTTTACTAGAACCAATGTGGCAGCAGGCAATGACTTTGATCGCTGGGCCCCCCACAGCTTTAAAGGAGCACGCCACCATTTGTTGAAATAGGGTTATTCACAGTCTCCCCTAGATGTAGATAGGTGGGCAATCGTATTTTTCTCAGTGCATGCATTGTCTTAGTCCGGCAGCACCGCCACTAGCTTAGCTTAGTGAATGGAATCATAATGTTGCCGGTTAGCATGTCGTGAGTAAAACGGACCCAACAACTACAAAAACAAAACCTAATTAGGGCCCAAGCCAACGGCGAAGGCCCTATTGTTTTCCAAAAGATTATTAGGGCCCAAGCCAACGGCGAAGGCCCTATTGTTTTCCTAAAGATTATTATTATTATTAGGGCCCAAGCCAACGGCGAAGGCCCTATTGTTTTCCAAAAGATTATTATTATTATTATTTTTTTCCTACCTTTTGGGCACTTTTGGGGCCCTTAACATGCTCAAAAACTCTTGAAAATTTGCACACGGGTCAGAA